>OZ034974.1:5237031-5419531 GCA_964030785.1 Siderastrea siderea
AATTGAAATGTACGAGAGATGTTAGGAGCTGGCTACACAGTAAAAAGAACAAGTAATACACAGTAAGGTTTGTTATGGTCGATTAAGCTCGGTTGTTTATATTTTCACGTTATATGTGGCCGAGTAATTCAAAGAAATTTCGAGTAATATTCTCGTTTATAGAACGAGGAATACACGGTGATGTTCTGTTGGGGTCCACTCGTTTATAGGAACTTCAAATAATTTCCTTTAGCGGAAGTTTAAGTGGGGAACGTTTATAGTACGCGGAATACACGGCAATGTTTTGCTATTTTCTGCTTACCGCAGACCACGTACCAAGTTAAATAAAAATAATTTCTGCGTATCGTGGAGCCGGCTTGGCGGCTAAAACGGAAAATAGTTCATATGAAGGGGCATATATTACGCAGTTAAGCCGAAATCTGTTGGGACTTATACATGTATATGCACAAGACAGCCGAGCGAAGTATCTCTTAGGTAAAAATAGCAATGACGTCACCGTGTTGCTATGGCTACGTCGATCTCGGGAAAATAAAACTTTTTTTACAATTCAATGTATACCCACAAATAGGTATATCTCGATTTCCTGTTTCGTTTGAGGTATCTTTGTATTTCCTGTTCAAAGAGAGTAGGTATGGTTGGTGAAAAACCAAGTCTAGCCACCTTAAACGAAGCTTTTCCGCTTAAAATAAACGTACCCACTCGTCAGTGAACCGTAAATGGTAATTTCCGATTCATCGATGCTTTCTTTGCCGTAATCTTCATCAACAGAGCGCCGACCACGCATACTGCAGTTCGAATCGAAGAAATGAATCTTGCGAACCCTCACACCTCTGCGAATGCATAAGAACGTAGCCACGTTTGTTTTGTTGCGTTGAGACTTCTACGTCACTTCCTCCCTGGGCCAACTCGGCCCAACTCGCCCCGTCATTTTTTAATTGAGTAATGGCGGCAAGCCGCTTAGGTCAGGGATTGAGATATGGTGACCTATTAAAGATGTATTAGTTAAAGCAATCTTTTATATTTATAACGGAAGCTTAAAGTTCATTCGATACCTCAACAAGAATCAGCTCACCTTGAGTTTTCAGAGAAAAAAATATAGTAGTGCCAGCTGTAATGAATGTAAATATTTCCCGCGTTCTCTACTGAGGCTCATGATAAGGTTGGTTGCACATTAGCAAGCTTCCCCTTACCTTTGATGATATATACTTCATTGGCCCACGATCCGCCCAGCCCATTCGCTTGGCAGTTAGAAGACTTTCCGTATTTGTCGAACGTCTTTTCAGCCGAAGAACCGCCTCGACATTCATACCCACCCTCAGCAGCAAACACGTGGAATCCTTTTTCCTTAGCTGCTCTGTAGCAGCTGTCGACTGAAACAACGCTAGCAAGCCAGTGTGGTACTGCACGGGAACCCTGGTCTTCGAAACAGCCGATTGTTACATAAGGATGAGCAGATGCTGTGAAAGTGATTACGTGCGGAATAGTCACGTCAATGAAATTACGCCATCAGAGTTTTAAATATAGTTGTTTCTGTGCCAAAAGATATATTTTGTGGGAGGCAAATACTACTTTAAGAAAGTATTAAGTGGTTACGTTAAAGAAAAATATAAAATAAAGTAAAATGCAATAAATATAATATACACAAACAAACTGTCGCCAGCAGGAGCATATCACGGGGTGATAGGCTTCTGTCGACAGGCATGAACCCTCAGACGTACAGGGGGCGGGTGGGGGGGGGGGGTCGATTCCATCCCCCCTCATAAGGTTTTTCTTGAGTTCTTCCGAGGCGATTTTTCATCAGCACCTGCCGTTTTCACTAGCTGTACGCATATCCAATAGACTCACTTTGACATAAGCTTGGTGAGAAGCAGTTGCTATGGTTACGATGTATGACGTCATAAGTAGCAATGGTGTAGCCATTTTTTGGAATTTTTTTTCACCATTTATTCACAAAAAGCAGCAAAGTGTTTAATTGTGTCATATTTCACATGTCAAGCATCAAACTTTGGCAATTTCCGCCGCTTTTTTGTAATTTGTTATTTGGGGTAAAATCCAAGATGGCGACCGATGTAGTCACTGGCCCCCAGCAGCGCCGCAGCCCATAATATATACCTTATCTTGTAGAGCACATCCAAGGCCTTCTAACAAAGGCGAAATCGTTCCAAAATATAAAAACACAGAAAAAAAAAAGCTGGGGAGGGGCTTCACCCCCTCCCCCCTTCATACCACGGTGGGGGGGGGGGGTGACTTTGCTTGTACGTCTTAGGGTTAAGTCTTGAACTTTAAACTTAGTTATTTGAAAACAAATTTGAAAATTTCTAGACCATAAATTAAAAAGCAAAAGAATTATTTTAAATACATTGTTGAGATACACTGAACATTTACAAAAAAGACAGTTACAACCGGCAAAATAAATTAAAACAGAACAAACAAACAAAAAAAAAGAAAGACAATTTACAAAAAAGTGCCAGGCTAAAGAAGAAATAGTAAACAATGTTATACATTGTTAAGCGGTTATAGCAGTAGTAGTGAGGGCTGTATCAAACACTGGCAAGATAATAATGGATATAAAGTATAGGGGAGTAGAGGAAAGCACCTTTACAAAACCGTTGTCAAACATTCCTCTTCCTTAGTACTTCAGCACTAGTTTTAACTTCGATATAGTAAATGGATTTTTAAGAGACGACAAAAGTTAATTTCATGAAACCGGATGGTTTGAAGAGTCCGGCCTCAGTCCTAGTGCAACAGAGATTTCAAATTTGTAGTTGCCCGTAACAATATTGCGCCCTTTAACTGCGCGATGAATTTCAGAAGACGACCACCTTAGAGCATCCCCACAAGAGATGTCGCAACTTCGCCTGTTCTTTTTCACAGAACTGAGCACTTTGAGTTGTCTTTTAGTCCAGTCTTGTTTAGGAAAATCGTTTGCTGCTATTCTTCGATGTAAAAGTTTAAATACGCACTCTAAAAGTCTTGCTCTCTTAGTATATTTAGTATATAGCTGGTAGGTTTTACACCAGTCGAAATCTTTGTGGTCTTTTTTATTATTATTTTTGTTGACTTTGAGTAGGTGCAATGAATTTCTTAGATATAAGTTTAGCAGATATGCAACGGCCTCTGCCATTAAATTTTTAAAAATTTTTCCGAGAAGCTCTAATATTTGGGATTTTGCTTGCAAAAGTCCTTGCATTTGCTTCAAACGGATTTAATTGCAGAAAGAAGTTGATTAAACCAAAGGGGGCAAGTACTAGTCAATTAGGGAGATCGTATATTTTCTGAAAGTCAGTCAAAGAAGCTGTTGTGACTCTTTCAAATCCTTACTTTTCTGATTCCCTTGTTAAACCAAACTGAAAAACAGAAAACTGGGCGGATATTGATTCAAAAAAATGAATTGTACCATAGATATTGGTCATGAAATTGGTTTTCGGACGTGACTCCATCTTCAAAATTAACTTCGGACCAAAATGACAGTACTTCACTAATGAAACAATTTGAGACATTGAGAAGCTTAGTTATTGTGTCTTTCTTATGCGGCATCATTAATCACGATGCCTCGTTTAATTTCATCACCTTTTTCATTCCAAAGGAATGCGTAGAAAAGTTTGTTATCCTCCTTAATTGCTTTCTCGTTAGTACGTATTGGCGACAGAATTTAGACAAGTTAGGAAGCAACTAAAATTTGTTCCAATTAAGGTAATAACCTTTGATATTTCCAATGGCTCAAAATATTTCTTACCACTTTGTCTACCTTAAAGTTGTAATTCGTTTCTTCTGGGCCTAGAGCTTTAAAAGGAAAATCTTAAACTGCCGTGCATGGCCTTTCTTGAAACGTTCACTTCCGCTTAGCGAAGCCTCTTCGCGAGCTGCGCAGCTCGCCGTCGCCGCCTCGCGGCTCAAGTACGTCTGACAAAGGGAAATGAAAAACCTCTGGAACCAGGGTAAGTACATGTACTAAAGACGTCGTATGTACTCGAGCGACAATTGCTTGAATACAGACATTCTGGAGGTTAATTATCTAGCCGTTTTTTTACAAAGGCTCTACAACTACTGCTGTACTACTTCCGTGAATATTGCTTTTTCTCGCCCTCCACAGACAGATCTTTTTTGAATGATGTTCTCAGTGTTATAAAACCTTCACAAAAATCAGTCATTACAGTAACCTTACCATCCAACTGGATATGCAAATTCCTAACTTCTTCAGTCAAGGAATCAATCTTAGACTGGAGCACTAAAGGATAAGAAAGGGAATAGCAACCCTCACTTAGAAACTTGATTGTTGGACCATGCTTGTTATTTGATCGGTAAAAACAACTATACAGCTATATATTCAATCAAAGAATCACCGAGTTCTAAAGGAAGAAAGGAATTGAAATTTAATTCCCATCTAGTCGCAAAAAAGATGCATTTCCATGCCATAAAATGATTTTTTTTCTTACATCTAGCGCGATGTTCATTCTAAACTTAATACGAACCGTAACTAACCTGTCATGTTGTTCTTGCAGGCAGCAAGACTGGGGTAGACAGCTGTTGAGAAACATTCAAACACTAGTCAGTGTCTGTGTAGTCATGATACAAGTTCACCGAATTCAATGATCTAAATACCATTGAGGGTAAGGTGATAATTTAGGGGCCCACACATTTCCGCAGCCTTCTGTTGTTTTCATCCTTTCACCCCTTTGTGGCAGATCACCTCTAGTTGAATAGCATTGCAACCACTCTGTGAGGGCAAGCACGCGAGCACTCACAATGACGTCTCACGGGTGTCAAAATAAATCCGAAAAATTCCCCCTCCCCTCCCCTCGAACCCGTTTCCTGCTGCAATCCCTGATCCCACTGAGGATATTTGTCTCTAACGCCAGTCACCACTCCCAGATTTAACTAACGAACCCAGGGATATGTGATTTTTTAAATTTGCTGAGGTAAGTATTCTGCTTTTTATTTTAATGATTACTTAGCGCTCCCACCTGACAACACGGGCATCAATGCAATAATTATGATGGCGACAAAAAAAATCTTCATGATGAGTGAACCAGATAGCAAGCCTGCATAATGTCAACAGAAAAAGTGAGATTAATTTAAATTTGAAATTTGAAGTTTGAGATTTATAATGGAATTTGTACTGCACTGCACTTCCTTCCCATCCTTCCCTTTAAAATACCCACCCATGCAAAATTAAGTGCCTGAACGCTGGTGGAATTTGGATTATTAATTATTTCTTATAGTTCCAAGTGGATTTGCCGTAGTTGCGCAAGCTTGTCCTGACAGTATTATTGCGCTTCGAATGACCGGAAGTCGTTCTTCTGTTGCAGAATAATTATATTGTTGCGGAAAAGACTCTTTGTATAAGTTGTTTGGCTTTAAAAATAAAAAAATAATAAAAAAATAAAATAAAAATGAGACTCTTATTCAATGGTTAACTCTCAGAATTTGAACTTGTAAAAAATGTTTTTGTCTAAGTTTATTGATTGCATTATTTAACCCTATTTCGCCTGGGCTTTTTTAGAATTTTTGAGCCTAGGGGGGGGGGCACAAAGTTCCCCCCTATAGATCTCGAAAAGTATTCACGCTCTCGTGATGAAACTTGGCACGTTTATAGGACGTCATTAGCTTTACAGTTTGGGTATATGACGTGTCGATTATGACGTTTCATGACGTCACAATGACGTCACAAAGCAGTAATTTTGAATTTTGAGCCGCCATCTTGAATCCCGAGCATGCGGTCATACAGTTGACAATGACGTCATCGAAAAATATATGAATTTGTTTTAAGAACATACTTAGCCAAAACAAGCACAAAAAAGTAAAGGATTATCTTCTTTTTTCAGACGAAGGGCAAAAAACTGAAAAAAAGACTTAAAAAAGACAAAAATAGTCAAAACTAGGAGGGAGTGATGAACATAGGCCTGGGCACTAGTGCCGGTATTGGCGAACGAAAATCCGAGGTGTCGGGCCATCGTGACGTCACAAATAAGTCAGTCCGGGAAATTCAAAGGAAAGGTAACAAATGGCTTCCTTGCAAATGTTTACCGTCCAGTTTCTCAAAAAGAACAGATCAAAACGATGAAAGAACAAAAGGTATGCTGCATGCTATAACATAAAAAGTATTCTTAATGCAATTTGGTCCTCAAAACAAAATAACAAATTGGCGATAAGACTCAAAAAATTTCACGAACGCTTTGGTCGATCGATTGAAATCGTGATCAAGATCACCTTTCAGAAGCTGTATCTCACAAACCCTAAGATGTGTCGCTTGGAGACAAAAACATAACTTTTATATGTATAAACTCTTTCCAATTTTAGGAAAGTAAATTTTCGTAACAATTTCATTAAAATGATCAGTGGCTTTAAACATCATTAAAATGTGGAGAAGAATACTCCAATGCACAGAAACGTTTACTGTGAATTCATGTGCTTGCTTCAAAGTTAATAATAGGCCACAGCAATTCCTTACTTTGCTAAACTATCTAGTAAAAAACGACAAAGACGACAACGTTTGCTCGCGGCGAAGAAAAACAGCTGACGCACCGGCCTTCTGGCCAAATTTGTGCTGATGACTGATTGTACTCTTATTGAATAATTATAAAAAAACACAGTCTTTCAAAACCGGCAACTTTCTCAGGTTACTGATGTTAAGGGATTAATAAGGCTCTCTCTTTACTAGAATGGTCCTCAATTTGACTGTTTTAAAATTAATTAATCTTTGAAAATCAAATGACAGGACCAATTCAATTTATTTGCGAAACGGTCATCTTGATCGTCAGTTGTGGATCAAATGGACGGTCAGACTCTTTCTAGAACATTGTGCAATCTCGACAGCAAATCTAGAGGAAACTGGAGGTATTGAGAATAAATCACTGAATCACTGATCCAGATGGTACTCAAATATATCTATTAGTTTTCATAAAAAAAGGACAGAACCAGATCAGCGAAAACTTGTTTCCTCGGACGTCCGCATAATTTGCGAACTGATTCAGAATTTTATGTTGTTCTGCAAAAGTGTAGTTTACACGGGTTAAATGGGGAGGCAAAAATTTACTAAGTTCGATTACTCTTTCCCTAGCAAATAAATATCACTATTCTTCCCTTATACAGAAGATGGAAGCAAATACTGTAAGAAAAGTTAACGTTTAAGTGGTAAACATACTCTTCTAGGTTCGCCTTCTATAAAACTCAGCTAAACAAAGGGGCTGATCATTTTTTAGGTAAACACTATACCATTTGTTTTAACTTGGGTACTTTTGTTAAACTATAGGCTAGTCCGTAGCCAAGTTTCAAGTTTCCCTGTGGTATATAACTGAAATAAACACAATTTTTCGGACGCGGACAATAACAATTTTCCCGCATAATTCTTCGATCGCGGAGAGTAAACATGACTCTTAAAACATTATTTAAGTGTGATTTTAACGTTAAGACAAAGAGCCACTTACCTATATCGAAAAAAAGGATGACTAAAATTCCATTACCCAAGAAAACAAGCTTAGCTGAAAGCTTAATAGCACAAAAAATACGTTTGTAACCCGAACTAACATCAGTTTACCAGCGCCATTTTTGAAGACTCAGCAAACTCGCGAGCTTTTCACGTCGTGACGTCACGATGGCCAGACACCTCGAACCAGCCGAGCGGCGAGTTCATCACTCCCTCCTGGTCAAAACACCTCCTGAGTAGACGGTTGCTGTGGAAACGTCAATTATCATAGACACGTCATTGACACAGGAAAAATCTTTTCTGGTAAATTTTAGGAAAAGTCACGAGATTTGGTGATTATTCGTCCAGCCGTTTAAAAGTTATAATTTTTAGAGTCGGCGCGGGCACAATGTGCCCCCCCCCCTCCCCAGGCTAAATAGAGTTAAGCCCCTTTTTGATTCACTCGTTTGGCATAAGCCTGTATCTAAACTAATCTAGATCATTTTGAATTCAGAGAATTCAAATTGTCAATATTTTGGAGGAGGGCATTATTTTGTTTTTCACTCTTTTCTCCAGTTCCGCCTACAGGAAGTTTAGGCCAGCTTAAATTATCCAGAACGCCACAAATCATGACCTGCAAATTATCTCTGACTTTACCGTCCCCCAAAAAAGCGTTTTGTCCGATCAGTTACATTTGTGAACAAATGGCTGGTTGCGTTGATTTCCACGTAATAAACAGGTGAAAGACCTCGTGTTCCAGAGTGTTTTTTCTTCGTGTTGCTTTTTCTTAAAGTAATTTGTGTTCTCTTTCGAATAATTGAAATATAAAATGACGATTAACATATTCCTTCTCTTTTCTGATTTAGCTGATATCCTGGCCATTCACCATAAAAGGAACACAATATTCATTGCTTAAGATCCTAAAGAATTCGGTTACATGAGCATTCGTTTGTATGATTACGGATTTTTTTTTTAATAGGCTAGAGTTGAATTTCAAAGACATTTCGTAAGAGCGGAGATATACATTTTTGATGCAGCAAATGATTCCTTTCTCTAAATGACTGCCTGTCACGGTTATACTAGGGGCGCCTCAAGCAGGTTGATGTCCACTTGTATTCACAAAAGTCCTAAATTTATCCAACCCCTTCTAGAAAAGAGTTGTTGAAGCGTCACTCTGTGGATACGCCCCTGCTATTCCAATGTTTTAAACCTCGTGAAAAAGGGGCTTTTTCTTCATTAAAAAAAATTGCTGTAATAAATCGGACTTGATTTGGTCGAGAAAGAAAAAAATAAACGAGATGCGACGTTTCGTATAGCCGGCTATGGTAATGTTCAATTAACAAACGCCTACATGAGCTCTCTTTAAACCCCTTTATGGATGCATGCTCTGTTCTCGCAACTAAACGTAAGTGTTAAATACCTTTTCTTATCGGGCAAATTTTCACTAAAAATTCAAGTCCTTTTATATTCTTTAGAAGAGAGGAAAGGTTCAAAATATTCTACTGTGGTGTTATTAAAAGCCGTTTGACTCAGTTTATGAACAGTCCTGCATGGAAAGGAATTATTAACATTTCAAAAAAAAAAACATAACACAAACTCAGAAACGATATTTGAACTCCCAGCTTTCACTGTTGGTTATGGCTTAGGTCATTTTGTATTTTTTTTTTTGTGCGAATTGGCAGTTTTCTAGATTTGACGTTCCATCGAAAGACCAATAAATTAAAATAAGTTAAAGTTGTTGTATGTTTTTTTTTCTAGTTTGTATTACGATCATGATGTTATTAAGCCTACATAACACTTAAACGATGTAAGACTCTCCGATAGGTCTTTGTAGTGTAGCGATTTGTTTTGGTTTGGGTTTTAAGTTAAGGGTGGTTATCAATGGGAAAGAGTTTTTGCTATACGTTTCTTAGGTTTCTTTCACTGTACTGAAAACTCGGGTCGTTGGACAAGAGAATTTCCGCAATTATTCATGAAGTTTTCCAAGGATTTGTTAACGTCGCCGACACTTAAAGTGACAGTATTTAACAGGAAGTCCTTCATGAAGGTAATTTTCCTGTGTAAAAGCATAATTTTGTTTGGTGAAAAGAAATGACTCTTAGGTCTGTTGATTGGGTTTCAAAACGTCTTTGAATCGAAGTTAAGGCCGGAGTCAATATATAGAATTCCACTTTGACCAAACCTTTTTGTCTAAGTTTACCGATTGCTTTATCCAAATCAAGTCTTTTCACATTCTAATTTATGCGATCAAATTCAAGTTGTCAGTTGTTTTGCAAAAAGGCAATTAATTGTTTTAGAATAATGCGGGCCTTAACTGGCTGGCTTAAGGCAACTCTTATTCAGAACGCCATAAAACTATCCCCCACGAGTTGTCTAGTTTTTTGTCCTTAACTGTCCCCCAAAAATATTTTCTATGATCATTGGAGCGGGTTATTGATGATTATTGATGCGAGCTGAAGTCAGTTTGAATTCTAAGTAATATGATTCAATGAAATTCAGGTTGTCAGTTTTTTGGTTGTAACAGGAAGTCATTCATGAAGATAATTTTCCTGTGTAAGAGCAGAATTTTGTGTGGTGAACTTATGAAAACGACTCTTAGGTCTTTTGGTTTACCTATTGCTTTATTTAAAATCGTTTATGTTCAAGTCTTTTGTCGCGGTTAATTTTTCTACCTTTGATTCAAGATCGGAGAGAAGTCGCTTACTTTTGTATGGTTACAGGAAAAAAAAACTTTAATTTTTGATTGAGATGAATTGAACAAGAAGCTGTTCTTTGAGTATGCCTCTGGAAATACCAATTTGGTACAGATATTGTCAGTAAATCCTCTTTTAATTAAAGTATTAACCTGTTTCGATTCCGTATTGTACAGCTTTCGGTCAAGATTAATCAGTTATCGCTGAATACCGGAATGGACAAGAAATGAATGGTGTTATTTTCTGCACAGCTAAGCGTGAGTACTAAATATACTCTTTTCTTTTAGAATTAGTGTACAATAAAAATATTCCAGCCTTTGCTTTTTTTTAATGGCTTTGGTCACTTTGTAAACATTTCTCGCGAACTGGTGGTTTTTCGCTTAATTCTAAGACAAATGTTTAAAGTTTTTCGTGAACATCCATGTTTAAAGTTACTGAATGGTTTTCTAGTTTATATTACGAACATCATGTTATGTAGCTTGCATAACACTTAAACGATATAACAGATAAAAATTTACCTCTTTCACCGAAGTCTCTGGTGTAGCTGCGTTGACGTGGTTTAAGCTTTGAGTTGATCTGTTTCTTGGGGAGGTGTCTTTACAAATGGAAAAGATTTCCTGCTTAGCGTGACTTCATGTGATGGAGGTAGGCTAATCGGAAGCTTTGAGAATTTTCGGGCTCGTTCTCATTGGACAAAAGGAACTCGGCGGTTATTCGTCTATTTCTCCGAGGATTTACCGAAGTTGCGCACGCTCGCCTGAGAGTTTTGAAATTTGAATAAAAGGAAGTCATTCTTTCGTGAGAGTATATTTTCCCGTGGTTGCAGAAAAAATTGATGCACAAGGGTATAGTTTTGTATGATTAAAGGAAACGACTCTTCCTCCGGGTGGTTTTGAAGGCCAAAGTGAATTCTCAGAATTCCATCTCGGCAATTTTTTCGAAGTTTCTCAGCAAATTGCTTTTTACAAGTCTCCTCTTGTTAGAGTCGCTTTGAGTTCTAATAGACTACTTAAGATGCAAGCTGAGGTCGGTTTAAACTCAGCAAACTGATATCATCACACATAATTTGTCAGTTTCTTGGATGAGCGAGTGTTTTCCTTTTAATTCCTTTCGATTCGGTAGGCACTTTGGGTTTTGAAAATTTAGGAAGTTTGCACCAGTTTTTATGCAGAACATCCCTCAGCAAAAGTCTAAAAATTGAATTTCGTTTACTTGCCCCCAAGTACTATTTTGTCTGATCATCACTGCACAGCTCATTGCAAATGTTTTTTAGTCAATGTTAAATAACTGAATGTCTAACAAATAAGATTTTTTTAGTTCAACGCAAAGAATCAATAGAGTCTCTTGACTCAACTAAACCTAAATGCTTAATGTATTATTATTTTTTAATTTTTATCTCTTTCAGTTAGAATTCTATCCCCTACTGGTCGGTGACTAGCTGAATTCTTCTTTTCTCGAGATGAATGACTGCCACTTTGATGAAGGCCTTATTTAAAAAAGTTAAAGCCAGACTTCAATTCTAAACATATCTAGAAAAATATCAAACACCTTCTGGAAAATACAGTGGTTGAGAGCCACACCGTGGATATACTACTATTAATTGAAGTTTCTTTACATACCGTCAAATAAATCACCCTGTTTTCGCAAAGGATGAATCTGTTATGATTCTGTACATTATAGCTTAATGAATACTTGAATAGGCAACAAATGACTGTTTACCTGAGCTTTCTTTGAACCTCTTACTTGTCTATCTGCACGCTCCCAAACGTGAGTTCTTTCCTTCTTCTTCAGTTTGTCAGTCAATGTTTAATATCCGAATGTCTAAGGAGTGGCTGGTTAAGATTTTATTCAACCGGAAGAGTGTCCTCTTATTCAGCGAAACTGAATGCTAAATATAAGTCTTTTATTGTGATAGGAATTTTCTCATTGAAATTGTATCATCTTTTAAGTAGTTCAATTATAGTTTTTCTCGAGCTAGATGGATGGCTCTCAAAATTTCAAATTTAGAACGACTGAAAATGTTCAACCTCTGAAAACAGTAAGTTAAGAGCCACACTGTGAATTTGCATACCACGGCAAATGCCAATTTCTTTAGAAAGTGACAGAAAATCGCCTTTTAGTTAAAGGATTAATTTGCCACGATCCTGTATCTTACAGCGTGGATACTGTAATGCTCAATTAATACTGAAACGCCTACACGAGCTCTCTTTAAGCCCTTTTATAGGTGCTTGCTCTGCCCGCTCAACTAAACGTAAGTGTTAAAAAGCTTTTCTAATTGCGCAATTTTCACGAAAAATTCAAGTCCCTTTATATTCTTTAGAAGAGAGGAAAGGTTTAAAATATGCTTCTGCGGTGCTATTGAAAGGCGTTTGATTCAGTTTATGAACAGCCCCAGATCGACAAGAATTATTAACATTTCAAAACAACAAAAGACATAACAAACTCAGAAACGATATTTGAACTCCCAGCTTTCATTGTTGGTTATGGCTTAGGTCATTTTGTATTTTTTTTTTCTTATTTGCGAATTGGCGGTTTGGTAGATTTGAATTTCTATCGAAAGACCAATAAATTTAAATAAGTTAAAGTTGTTGTATGTTTTTTTCTCTAGTTTGTCTTACGATCATGATGTTACTAAGCCTAAACAACACTTAAACGATGTAAGACTCTCCGTTAAGTCTTTATAGTGTAGTGAGTTGTTTTCGTTTGGGTTTTGAGTTAAGGGTGGTTATCAAAGGGAAAGAGTGTTGGTTATACGTTTCTTAGGTTTCTTTCACTGTACTGAGATCTCGGGTCGTTGGAGAAGAGAATTTCGGCAATTAATCATGAAGTTTTCCAAGGATTTGTCCAAGTCGCTGACACTTAAAGTGATAGTTTGTAACAGGAAGTCGTTCATGAAGGTAATTTTCCTGTGTAAAAGCATAATTTTGTTTGGTGAAAAGAAATGACTCTTAGGTCAATATATAGAATTCCACCTTGACCAAACCTTTTTGTCTAAGTTTACCAGTTGCCTAATTTAAATCAAGTCTTTTTATATTCTAATTCATACGATTTATATTTATACAAATTCAAGTTGTCAGTTGTTTTGCATTGAGGCAATTAATTCTCTTGTTCAGAACGCCATGAAACTATCCCCCGCGAATTGTTTTTTTTTTCCTTAACCGGTCCCCCAAAAAAGTTTTGTATGATCATTACAGCAGAGATTATTGCATAAAGTTATTAGCCACTGTTGGTGGGGGGGGGGGGGGGTTGGGTGGGCGCAAGGGCATGAAAAGAGCAGCACACACATTTTGTGCATAAACATGTATTAGCCTGTTCCATGTTACGCCTAAATCAATACGCTGCCGCAAAATCTAAATATACCTGGGAAGAACGCAAATACACTGTAAATATCACAATTAGCTGCAAACATAGTTGAGACACTGTTAACACAGGTGCAAATTAAAATATCGCTTCCGTTCGCCAGTCACTTTCTAAGTTGCCTTGCGATGGGTGACCAAGCGCACTCGCAAGTCGACGCAGGTTTGAAGCTATATGAAAAAAAAAGGCCATTTCAGTGCGGCCTCGTGCGTATGCCCGTATTACGGAAAAAATACTGAGATCAACTTGCGTCGATTTGCGATGGGTGGCCAAACGGTAAAAACGCTGCTTTTACTTGTGTGCAAAATTGAGCTTGGTCAAAGTAAAAGCAAGGCATTGCAAGCCATCGCAAGTACGCAAAAGTTATGAGCAAACGGAATCACGAGTTATCGTAATTTTTTTTTAACTTGCGATAACTTGCAGCTCCCTTTGGCCAGGGCTTGAGTCTGAAAAGTTTAAGAGGGACATTTCAAACCTTAAAACTTGCCTGTTATATAAAGCTGGTCATACCAAGTTATAAATCACACTTACACGATTGTTACACTTTTCTTTCCTTTATCATATTTACTCTTACTCCGCTATGTTTACAATGCATTCTATGAATCTCGTTGACAGGCTAAAATACTAGTCGTTCTTTAAAATTATGAGATTACCTTTATAATATTCCAGTCTTGGTCGCTGTATTCAGACGTTTAAATTGTTGTCAACTGATGTTTTAGGTGATTGTAATTTTTAGTACCAACATTGTTGTGGGTGTCCGGAAAACCCGAATACCGAATAGCGAATAGTACGAATACTGCGAATAGTGACGAATAGTCGCGAACAGTCGCGAATAGTGACGAATAGTGATGATTATTATTCAACAAATTGTCACTATGCCCATATATGGTAAGGAAGCCCTCAATATCTGTCATCCGTACGTGACAGATATCCTGCGATATACGTAAATGACCATATTTGGAAGTGCACTGCAGCTTTTCTTTCATTGCTTGTTTGGCGGCCATTTTGAAAAGCGAGGCAGTTTTAGCAGTGTTCTCCGGAAATTTTAACTCCCTAGAAGAAACGTTCCACGATTAAATGCTCTCAAAACGTCAACAAGTATTTGCTTCAGCTCACAAAGATATCCAGAGGTTGACTTGGAATTTTCATAGTGAGAACTTAACCAAGAAAATGCTATTGCGAACGAAGCAGCACACTTGCTCACGGAAAGTTGTAAAGACTAAATTTGAAAAGATTTAAATTCACCGGAAGAGGACTTATTCTCGGTAAGGTAGCAATATTTTTTTTTACTTTGTCTTGTCATTTCCAAACATGAGTTTGTAAATAAGTCTTTACAAGTGAACGGTAGTAAACTTCGATTTCTTGAAGTTCTGTTTTGATTTTTATTAAGCTTATGTGTTGCTAGCTTTTAGCGTTTTCATCATAGAGCCCTAGTTTTTCTCGTTCTGAAAATGGTAGTCGATGGGAATTTGTTGAATAATGAAACAATTATCCTGCTTAATCTTGCGGAATATCCCCTGATTTAGCCAACTCGGCCTACGGCCTCGTCGGCTAAGTATCAGGTGATATTCCGCGCGATTTCGCAGGATAATTGTTAAATAGTCGCGAATAGTGACGAATAGTGGCAAACTGATCCCGAATGGTCGAGAATAGTTGCTAGTATCGTTCAGCACTGATGGCGATCACTTGGAGCAATAATGTTCGTTTGCGGACGCTGATGTGGTCCGCTAAATTTTGAGAAATTGCAGCCGCAAAGATATATTGTTCCAAAGACAAGTATTCGTTTGAATTCTATTGTCTACATGTTCTGTTGTTACGGTACAGTTTGCAAGCTCGTATCAATGTTGCAAATCTTGCACTTTACATGCCATTTTAGTTTCCAGGTTAATACCGCAAAAGTTACTCTGTAGTGTCTCTGTTTTTCTCTGGATTGGTTGCTTGAGATTCCGTAAAGTTTCAATCAAGAAAATAGTTGAAGCAGACGCCAACTTCATTTTTTCTTACAGTGGAAGAAAATCTAACTCTAAAGCATGAACTATAGGGTGTTTTGTATGATAGTTTACGGACATGAGATTTCCAGCTCGTCGAGTGAGGTAATCGCTCGACAAAAACACCCTGCATGTTGTTTAAACAGCGGCGAATAGTAACAATTATTTACCGAAATGAAAGTAAATATGGTCCACCATTATTCATCAACACTGCGAAATAATTGTTTTAGTATGCACAAACACGTGTATGGCGGCCCCATCTGGTTACTTTACTTTCGGAAAATGGGCAAAACTAAAGGTGAGGCGAAGCGGGAAGCCATTTTGATTTGCTCGGAGGTGAATAGCACAAACTATCATGAGTTTGAGCAGCCCATCAGAGTGCATGTAAAGCACTATTCACTGGTGTGGTATATACTAATCACGAATTGTTACAAAACATGAATAAAAAATTGTAGGACTTAGTGTTCTCTGTTACTTTGAAGTCGTACTCACATGTATACTATCGCTTCAAGCTGAAAAAAGAGGTGCAATTCGTCAAACTATGCATGTAAAGTTTTCAAATAGGCCGAACTGTCCCTGTCGAATGTAGAGAGTTGGGGGGGGGGGTGGGAGGTTAAAGGGTACAGAGGATTACAAAGGAAAGGCATATCACCTTGTGAAACGTTACCAAAACCAACCAAAGCCCAATTGGTGTCCGCGGTATATGCTGAAAAGTATATTGATCAGCCGTAGGCTGTGATCAGTCAAAGGGGGCATTCTGTTCCCAAGTCGTACGTGGATGTTCAGTCAAATATAACACGTCAATACATGAACAAGATCAATTAACCAGCAACGAATGTTATGTTTGTTTCTTCAGGATGGAAAACGGTTTAAAATGCCAAAAACAGTGACAAGAAATACCCAAAACAAATATTTATAGTCAATTTACTCGCTTTCGTCGGATAGTTAACAATTATTCATCGTTCTGGAAGTAAATAGTGGTGGATATTTGCCAAGCCGCGAAGCTTCACGGTAAATATATACCACACTTCACCGACACTGAGGTGAATAATAGTTTTAGTTTATACCACCGGCAGTGGATAGCCAGCACCAAAAAGTGCCTTTTTTGCTGAGAAATGAGGGAAAAATCCAGAAAAATGCCGGGAGTTGAATAGCAGATGCTATCTCGAGTTTGAGTAGCCAACCAGAGCGCGCGAAAAACACTGTCCAAGTGGTTTGGTAGGTACCAAAGAGACCTAGATGGACACACCGCGCTACTGGCTGGTTGGCGTGCTTAACAACCTCCCATGTGCATCCATAACTCAGTCGATTGATGCACGCTGAACGTTAACGTTTGTTATTTTTAACATGAATTCGGTAAAGAGCGCGCTCTGATTGGTAAATATAGCGTTGTCCATTTGCCCATGGGTGCACGCTGACAAATACCTACCAAACTTGGGCGCGTGCTGATGTCACGCAATGTGGCGCGTGTAACCAAAACATTCTACAATTACATCGCAAAATCTTTTATCGAACTTTTCGCCTACATTTATTTTGCTTAAGTTACCTTTACAAAATACATGGAGCCCTTTCCCTTTCTTGATAAAGGTTGTTAGGTGTGGCAAGGGCGATTTTAGAAGCCAGACTTTTGCCCATCTAAACCAATGTCCAAACCTGTTCCAATGATTTAAGCTGACCACACTGTTAGGATTACTGTCATATGTAGTAGCTTACTCCATAAGTTAAAGCAGAACTAGAGCTCCTAGGCCTACAAAGAACATTAAAGGGGCTATGTCACGGGCATTTTATGTTTCGGGGTCAAACTTCTACATAAATCAAACCTACGGCTGCATTTCCTTAGACAGAAATGTCTCAGAACTCAAAGAAGAAGAAGATGTAAAGTCAATTCTCGTAAGGATAATAAAACAGTGAGTTTTTTCCGAGACAGTGAGGGGAAACTTTAGAACAAACGCCCCGATTCTGCGGCCCGATTTTTTTTTCCAATTTGCAATCTGTCTCCATCCTAAACATCTGTGGCCAAGGCATTTATGCACAGTTTTAGTGCACTAGTAGAGTAGCTTTAAACAAAACTGGATCGTTGTTTAAGGTTTCCATCAAATTAATACTTAGTATTGGCGACACATAACTCCTTTAAAGCCAAAAACCCAGCATAAATCTCGAGAGTCTCTCCAGCGTTTCTCCAGCAGTTCTTTGAGTCGTTCCATAATCTGATCTGGGCTGATGAAATAATTAAGAACAATATTATATTTGTAACGAGAGCCTTCCCAGAAGCCTTTTCACCTGAAAAAGTTTCATCGCCAAGTAACTTTAACAGTTTTAATTAAGCGAAGTAGAATGCTACGTCATGTGATATTTACACAAACCATGAAATACCTCTGATATCAAACTTAGTGTGGTGACGCCATTAGTCACGTGACTATGGCCAAAACAGTCGTTTTAGCTTGTTGTGGGTACACGTCTTTATCAATTCGAAAGCAACCAATGTGGCTAGAAGCACACTATTATGGGTCATTTAGAAATATGGGATATCAAAACTGCGCTGGCTATAAACGAGAGAAAAATGGGAAACTAAGTCCTAGATTCAATATCTTCGTCAATTTGAAGCGCAACTCAACAAATTTTGCATGTTGATAAAAAAAAAATAACAAGAAAATAATTTCCACGTCGGCTTTGTTGTTGTGACGTCATAGGTCACATGACCAGAGCGCACGGAATGTTTCTTATTGTTTTAAAAGTACATAAAGTTCAATTTATAAGCAACTTATTCCACTTATCTAGTACATATTTCTCTGGGTTATTTGAAGAGTTCTATTAATAGTTTTTGTTTTAAACATAAGGAGTCAAAAATGTACTTATAAAATTGGATTGTATCCTGTTCGGCTCCTTTTGAAGTTTAAACTAAAAGAAGACTTTTGCCAGAGGCTTGGGTATATCTCTTTCTAATCACGTTGAAACTTTTCCTCAGTCTTGTCTTTTTTTAAGGCGATTACTGCGTGTATTTTTTTTTTCGAAACCGTGAGAGGCTGGGCACCAAACCGAAGTTGAGAAGCCTGGTGTGAGTGCCTTAAACTAGAAGAGACAAAGCTGAATGCACTGTCTATGTTGGGTACGTCAAAATTTCTTCATTTTGTGTTCGAAGCAGACAATAAATTGTGGGATATTTTGTCGTTTATGCCGATTTAGTGCGGGGAGATGTTAAAAGAAGAATTTGGCGATACCACTAAGGTAAGTAAAGCTTTCATTCAATTTGTGGTTGAAAAGCTTTGATGGGGACCAACACATGTTTACGCATAACTTATACGCTGTCCTTAGCTTCATGTACTGTATGTTCATATTTATCCTACTTACTCGCTGTACCTATCGGTAGAAATGCCAACGAGCAAAACGGCTTGAAAGATGCTCATTTACCTTTAGAGAGGTTAAATAGAGATTACTCCATGGAAAATGCGCGCGTACGATTTTTATTCACGAGTTGAGTAGTATCAGAAAACGAACGAGTGAGCGCAGCGAACGAGTGAGTTTTCTGATACAACTCAACGAGTGAATAAAAAATCGTACAAAGCATTTTCCATGGTGTAATTTGTTTATTTTATAGATACTGAGATTTTTGAAAAGCCAAATTTTGTCAATCTTACGCGCATGCTTAGGGAACCCATTCAACTGCAATGTATGCGTGTAAAACTAGAATAACTAAAACATCAGTTTCTCTTTCAAAATCAAATATTTAATGAAGTAACACAAGAAATAAAACGTCAGTTTATACCTTCACAGCTTTTATAAACATTTTTCAGTTGAAAAAAAAAAAACCTGACTGAGGCTTATAAGTTCAAATTTAATGTTTGTAAATCAGATATTATAAAACAGCGGTATACGCTGAATAACACAACGACAACGCAAGCGAACTATTACCAAATCAGTATAATACAACAAAGTCAAGAAAACTGTATGCAAAAGCCTACAGTGTCTTAGTCATCATCTGAATCGCTAGAGACTCTGATTCTTTTCCATTGTCGCTTTTCCGAGGGAGGAGGAAGCGGTGGCGATTGATTCACAGTGTTGATGGTCACAGAAAACTGTCCTCCATGAATGACTGCACCCGAGAATAAAGCCATAGACTGTTGGCCAGGGTTACTGAAGCGACAGGCTCCTTCTGGTCGAAATACAGCTGACGTTGACGGAGTTACAGTCGGAGTGAATGGAGTGATGCTTGAACACTCACTAGAAATGTTTGCCAGTACATTTGACATATGCATTTGTTGTTTTGTGCTGAGGTGACTGTAGTTTTCAATACTTTTCAGGTTTTTGTGGCCGGAGAGCTGTGCGATTTGTGTCGGTGGCACATTATTTTCACTGAGGGTTTGAATCATGGTTTTCCTAGCGCTGTGATTGCGGAGTTTATCGTTCTGAAGACCCGCTTTCTTTGACATTTCTTTCATAAGACCCCCGAGTTTGTTGGTGCCGACCGCGTTGCATTTGAACCAGCACTTTTCAGAATTCGAAGGTTTGGATTTCATCGATACGTTGTTAACTGCAATGTAAAACGGAGCGTCGGGATCTTTCATTTTTTCCGGTCTTTTCTGAACAAAAAGTTTGTAAACTGCTACCGGATCTTTTTCGCTACCATCAGTTGAAAACATTTTTGGTGCGAAGGGTCTCACATCGCGGTGGTCGGCGCCAGTTCTTGTTTTCGTTTGGCGCTCGTTGAACTCCAAGTATTCAACACCCTGGTCTGTTTTGCACAACTTAACATCGCCCCAGCGCATATCGTGGTGCTCTTTTACTCCTCGAAGCCCAAAATGGAGGCTGTTGTTCAGCCACAGGGTGTTTAAAATGGCTTCAGGACTTGATACACCGAGGAGGCCTTTGTCGAAGAGAAGTTTTATTTCATCCTCTGTTAGAGCCACCGATGCATTAGGCTTGTTTCCTCTTCCCTGTTTCTTGAGCTGTTTCTGTTTAGACTGGAGTGTTTTTCTTAACTTTTCAAATGCTAGGTCATTGATGATGCTAACTGGATAGGACTTTCTTTTAAGGTGCCTTTCGAAACTCGCTACCATCCCTCGGAGCGAAGACGGCTCGTATTCTTGCCCTTCCTTTGTGCGGACGCTTAATATGAATTCGCTGAGAAGTTCATTCAACTCAACAGGAGGAATTTCTGCTATCTCGCGTGTTTCTCCTTTTGTTTGAAGGAACACTGTCAACAAAGCAACCTCTCGTTTTGTTTTTTTCACCGTGTTGGGGTTTTCATGCTCTTCAATAAACGACTCAATTGTGTCGTCTAAAGACACAAACCTTGAAGCAGTTGCCTCCGCCATGTCGCCGAGGCGAAAATGGACGACAATCGAAATCGCGATGCGATGTTGTTCACTAGTGAGTTTTCGTCGTTCGCGTTTGTGATTGGACGAACGACGTTTTTTCACTAGTGAGTTTTCATTGTTCGCGTTTCCTATTGGCTAATGCATTTTACGTATCATTTTTACGTAATCTTTTTTTACGTGAGGAAATCTCAGTATCTATGATATAAACTTCGATATAAGCCGTGTACGCATTGATACATGCACGGTTCGTGCATTCCACCCTGAGTTTAATATGAATGATTTCGGTTACAAGTTTATGTAAAGCACAATTTCAAAGTAAACTTGAGTATGCTAGTATGGTGTCTGCGAGTTGTCTATTCAGGTTTATTCTCAAATAAAGAATTTGCCGTGTGCCTACATACCCTGCTGTACCTAAAGACGTGTTCTTTTCGGCATTTAAATAAAAATATCTCAAAGCAGAATTTTTAACTTTTCTTGAAATCGCGATATATTGCACTCGACTGTGTAAACTTGAGTATGCTAGTATGGTGTCTGCAAGTTGTCTATTCAGGTTTATTCTCAAATGAAGAATTTGCCGTGTGCCTACATACCCTGCTGTACCTATACACGTATTCTTTTCGGCATTTAAATAAAAATATCTCAAAGCAGAATTTTTAACTTTTCTTGAAATCGCGATATATTGCACTCGACCGTGTAAACTTGAGTATGCTAGTATGGTGTCTGCAAGTTGTCTATTCAAGTTTATTCTCAAATAAAGAATTGGCCGTGTGCCTACATACCCTGCTGTACCTAAAGACGTGTTCTTTTCGGCATTTAAATAAAAATATCTCAAAGCAGAATTTTTAACTTCTCTTGAAATTGCGATATATTTTACTCGACCGTGGGCCATTTGAATTTATGTATTAAAAAATGGGAGTCGCCGAGCTCGTTTAGGAGAAAACGACCTGTTATTTCTCTGGCCCCAGTTGTTCAAAAGTTGGGATAGCGCTATCCAACGGATAAATCACTATCCAGTGGATAAGTGTTAGGGAAACCAATTGCGTTATCCACTGGATAGATCAGAGATTTATAAAGGGGAAAGCACTATCCAATTTTTGAACAACTGGGGCCTGAACTGCCAGCTTTCATAGAAAACCTATCAAGTTCCGAAGATGCACGCGCTTATCACGCAAAAAAAAAATGATGCGCTGCAAAGATGCACAATGCAATTGAAGGGAATGACCTTAAGTACAAATAAGGTACTTTCTGAAATAAAGGCACAGTGGAGCCCCGATACAATGAGGTGCAATGGACTGGAAAAATGTGTTCGTTATATCGGGGGTTCGTCATATCGGGGTTCTTTTCCATGCATTCTTTAATTACTGGCCTGAAAAATATTGTTCATAATACCGGGGTCTTTGTTATTTAGGGGTTTGTTATATAGGGGTTCGTTATATAGGGGTTTGTTATATAGGCGTTCGTTATCTAGGGGTTCGTTATATAGGGGTTCGTTGTATAGGGGTTCGTTATATAGGGGTTCGTTATATAGGGGTTCGTTACATAGGGGTTCGTTATATAGGGGTTCGTTATATAGGGGTTCGTTATATAGGGTCCGTTATATCGGGTTCGTTATATAGGGGTTTGTTATATCGGGGTTCCACTGTAGGGGGTTCGTTATAGAGGGGTTCGTTCTATAGGGGTTCGTTATATCGGGTTCGTTATATAGGGGTTTGTTATATAGGGGTTCGTTATATAGGGGTTCGTTATATAGGGGTTCCACTGTAGGTGAAAAGTTCGACTAAAGAACTCACGATGTAATTGTAAAATGTTTTGATCACATCGAGCTCCACATTGCGTCACATCAGTAACTACTACATCAACAATGATGTTCGTGGTGATGATGTAAGTGTGCCATGAGAAGTTCGTACTACAAATTGCAGAATACTTAGGGAAGCAAATTTGAACAAAAAAAAACAGAAACGTAACTTTTTCATTTGAGAAATTGGCAATAGGATTTAGTGGCGAATGATGTTTTGGGACAATTTTGAAATATTACAAACTGTATTCCACCAAATGTTACTAAAACTTATGTTTACATTATGCACATATCAATGTTTAGACGGAGAGGGGTGGTACGGGCAAAGGTGCAGCATTTGAACACTTCTGCCGTCCCCTCTCTGGGGAATTTGACCACAAATTTTGCCCCTTACTGTGGACATTTGAATTTGACCGTGCAGAGGACTGGGTCCATTTGAATTTGACCGCGCAGGGTACTGGTTCCAAAACTCGTGCTAGAAGAGACGCCATCTTGGATAATCTAGGTCAAAGATCGGAAAGTGTGTAACGATGGCATTTAATTATTATATTTTTATAACGCAATACATTACAGTGTTCCATGTCCTATTCAGTATAATGTAAAGGTTGTTTGAAGAATATTGTTATTCAATTTTTGGTGAAACCAAAGCTGGATTTTCAGCCTTTTTTAATCGTTGAAGTGACTGGTTATATTAAGGAGCGGTTTCACGATAATTTAGCTTACATTAGTGACCTTAAAACCAGTTTTATTCACAAGGAGTAACCAAAATAATCGTCTAGGTTTGTTAAATAACCCTTAAACTGTCAGATGGATCCAATTTTGGAATATTTTCGTATGTTATCGGGCGGTTGGAATTGTATTGCGATTTCAGTTGCTTCGAAAGCAACTCGCACTTATGTTTTGAAGCAGGTAACACCACAAGCATTTTCTTTCCATGCTCGCTGTTTTGGCTGAGATTCGAGAAAAAATATATTGCAAATTCTCAGGTTTCTCCACCTAATAAGAACAAACTGATTTTAAGTATTTTAAATAAATAAATAAATAAATACATAAATAAATAAATAAACAGATAGATAAATAGATAGATGAACGAATAAATAAATCAAAGAATAAGCCCACTGACAGAAAAACTAATAAGAAATTTATTGCAAAATTCATGTTCACTCTAAAATTCGTATGAAAAAACAAGCAATTTTCTAATTCCATCTGTTACAGAAAAGGATAGAACTGCTTTTCATCACGATCGTACTTATATTACATCGCATTAACAAAAAAAATTCTTATTGATAACTTAGAAGTGGCATTAACAAACGCTTATTTATTTCACAATTCTTTCAATTTCACCCACCGTATTTTTTGCCTGTACAAGGCACTTACTTTGCAGAGGAAAGGCTTTTAGCCAATGGATTGTTTTGATGTCTTTCACACCCAAGATGGCGCCACAAACGTATTTCTGACGCTCGCCAGCCATCAAACAGTATAGGGAATGTTATATAGGGAAGATAACTGTTCACAAACATTCTTTTGTAATTCAAATGTGCCCACAACTAACTAAAAACCAACCTAACTACTATATATTTATGCTAAGCTCCTCTTAGGATTTGCTTAGTACCGCTGTGGTTCTACCTTCCCTTAAACAAATTGTACAAAATCTTACCATTTCACAAGAATGAGCGACCCCATTCAACATAACTGGTCGCGCAATACGTGCGAGAAGGGTGACTTTTTCGGAGCTGCTCAGCTAGCCGCCCATGCAGGGTACATGATGGGACTTTACTGCGACATCGCTTAAAAATATAAACGACAGATAAATCCTTTTTGGTGGAAAACAAAAGACGATACAAGGCGGCTCTAACGGGCTGCCAGCTCTAGATCTGTCTTTCGAATTCAAGACGGCGGCACAAACGCAGTTCTGACGCTTAGCAGCCGTCGAAGAATATTCACCAGTATATAACATTCAAGTGTATAAGTGTTTTGTGCGCGCTGATTTGCTACTCGACCAAACCAGCGGATGAGAACTCTTTCTCATATAACCGAAAACGAAATAACTTTGGGGCTTGGCTAATTCAATTGCAAGGTTTTGTACTTAAAGGGTTATTCACCTTTGTGTAGGTGAACCGAGGTTTACATAATTCTGACATTTACCCACATTTTGACATATATAAATGATATATAGATTTAGCCAAGCCTAAAAGCGGAACTCCATATCTACCTGGTTACCATCGGCCGCCTATAAATTCTTCAGAAATTTCTTGTTTACTGTTATTAACCTACAGGTATTGACCTCGTTAATTTATATTGTATAGTTTTATTAAGCGTATCATTTTAATATAAACTTAGAGTTATAATTCTGTTTCGTGATTCAAGCAAATCTAGTTTATCTAGTTGTGCTTTCGCTTCAAGTTTGCTAGGCAAATTCATTCAATCGTTTATCGGCATTTTTCATTTGTTTTGATTGCTTTTATTTTACTTGTCGCTTTGTGTTTTGTAATTGGAGACGCGTGTTCGCTTCGAAACTACCAGAAATTCTCTTTTGGTTTTCTTTACAGATTATTGCACAGTATTGCACACATTTTGTCGCACATTCAATCTGTTTATTGTGAATAACTTTGATTCTGTTTTACAACTGTCGATTGGAAAGCTGTGTTCTTTTTAATTCTGTTTGGTAAAACGGATTCGCTTCATTCGTTTTAAAATACAAAGGGCATGTTTTAGATCAGAATTATTTGTTCGCAAATTAGTACTTTTCTGCTCGACTTATAAGCTTGGTATTGCTCTAACCTTACATCCTTGAATGTAGAATACTGTTTTTCATCACGTTATGGCCGTTGGATACCATTTTACTGTAAAATTATCCATTGTTTTCACAAGTTATTTTATCGCTACGCGAGTCGATTGTGCAACACGCGTCAAAAGACTTACGCGATTCCTCGCACGCCATTGGCTAGAAGCTGGGCGAAAATTGCCTCATGTAAGAATGTCATGAAATCCGACGTATGGACGTACGGCGCACGCGCCTGCGAGCCATTTCGCTTGCCGTGACCATAAAAAAACACGAACATGCCTCTTAGTATGAATATGGGGCTTCACTCTCGCGGCCTTCGGCCGCAAAGGAGTTCCGCAATAAAAATAGACGTTAAAATTCAAAACTACTGGGTATCACCTAAACTCCTGTTAAAAAAACACAATTAGGGCTTTACTCAGTTGAGCATGTTAACAAAGAATTCGTTCGATTGTCGGAATACTTAACAATTATTCTACGAGGGCGCGCTGGATATCGAATGATAGATAACCAACTCGGCGCTACGCGCCTCGTTGGTTATAATCATTTGATATCCAGCAAGCCCGAGTAGTATAATTGTTTTATTAAAAACTTAACCACGATTTAAAAAAATCAAGAAAGAACGGGAAAAATGAGAAAAGAAATAAAAAGGGAACAAGAATCGATCACATGACTGAACGAAAAAGGCGCCAAAACCTTGCAAAGTGTTGCAGCGTTTCATTGCAAAGCTAAATGAATCAATGAAAACTGCTCGAAAGTGAACAAAGTGGCACAAGTTTTGGAAAAAAATCTTCTAAGTTTTCGCTCTGAAATATGGTACATGTTTGATTTTTCCTGAAACATTGTTGTAATAATCGTTCAAAGCGGATTGAAGCTGTACAATTTCACCATGTTAGCTGCTGGAGTTGAAACTGAACAAGTTTGTAATCTGTTCGGACAACGGAGCCATCATGTGCGTGTTTGATCGAACTGAAGACAGAACAAATTTAAACTTGAAGAGGTAATTTATATGCATCTCAGAAGCAAGATTACTGTAGCGAGGAACATTAGAATTCACCATCATAGTTTGTTAAACGCAAAGCGCAAAATGCAGTTGTTCTCCGTTTAGAGGTTGCGGACGGAATGGTAAAAACAACATTCAAACAACTGGAAAAGTGATTCAACTCCCTTTCCATGACATCCGATTTCTATCTGAGCATTTGAACCTGTTGGAACACAACGAGTGCAGGTAAACCAGTGTCAATTTTGCGTGTTAAAGCCGAAAAAAATCGCGCCTTTCCTTCCTTCTTGGTAGTTTGCAGCTGTAATTTTTCCTAGTACTTGTTTAGACTGCTTCATGATCTTCGCATCGACTCGCCAGGAATGTGTGATAGTTTTTATTAAATGCTCCTGCCCCATTTCGCTGTATTTTATTTTATGTCTTGTCTTGATATTTTGAAGTGGAAAGCCTTCCTGATAAAACCTACCGTTTGTTCAATTTCAATGACCGACGTGACGATCGATGAAAGAAATAAATTGTAAACACAACGCTTAATGCTTGAATTTCTATTTCTACACAGTTTCTTCAAACAATTTTGACTTGTGTTAGGCGCCGCTGTTGGTAATGCTTGTTAGTGACGCTGTTGGAATTTCTGCTTAATTTAAATTCGCTGCCAAGTGATTTTTCTCGTCCATTTTTCTCGCCGGGTTGCTCGCGAGGAAAAAACTTTCAGCTCACTTTGTTGTTGAGTGTTCATTGACCATATTTGGTCCCAGCAGGTATATGAGCTGATAGCCTAGCTCCGTTCAGCCAATCAAAATGCTAGAAATCCAATATACCTAGTCCAGTTTTTAATAAACAGAATTATCTCCACATAAATCCATGAGTTAGGATGAGGAGTATGAGGGACTTAAACCATGAAAAAAATTCGCAGCATGTATTCATTAAAAGCGTTATTTTACGCGAATCATTTCTGTCAGCAATTTAAAGAATTATATCAACACGTGCGGTCGGCATGTGTCCGTGCGGTTATTTAACAGCGTGACATACATAAGATTATGACGAAGGCGATCACGTCGTGAAGCAAAAATTATTACAGGAAAGAACGAGCGCAGTCAGTGCAAGTGCGGGAATTTTAAGGTCAGTAAGTCTGATTTTCGGTTAACCTCCTTTTGGCTCTGTCGAATGCCAACAACAAAAAGGGTTTAAGTTGCACGATTGTCACTATACGCCAGGAAACGAGACCCAAACGGCAGGACCAGAGAATTATTCAGTCTTGTCACGCCGTTTGTAATGATGTTCGTCGTTTCAGTTTCATGATATATTTTCTTTGCTATACTGCCACCATAGTCCTTTGTGACAATCAAAACCGGGTGATTATTTAGTAGATTTTCCTGGGTGGCTGTCAAAACAGAATCATAATTTTGTGTGACACTCTCTGGCGGGAATTTATTATTTATTTACGTAAGCCTGCAAAGTCTCCTCGATGCCTCTTAGAAAGCTGAGCATATTATTTTTTTTTTCACTAAGTTGCCTTGATTTGTATGTAGGTCGAGCAAGAACCCGACATCGATCAATTATTAGACTAAGGCTATTGATTTTTATGCGAAGAAATGTATGTTAGAGGACGCGTGGGACGTGGCGCTTTCATGACTCTGATTACAATTTATTCGAGCTACACTGGTATCATGCATTAACATTCCCCAGCTTTACTGAGTTTTCCTTTTGATATTTTACTTACTGTATTTCAAGTATAGAAGGTTTTCAACCTAAATATTGTAGCGGCATCTTGAGTAATACCAGGTTTTCTTTAAAACATGATATTGCATTTGTGTTTTGCGTGTAACACAATTCTGGCGGGAAATATGAGGTTTTGAAAATCGCACGCGTCTTAACGACGTGACCGATGTACGATGCTATGGAATCGAGACAAAAAGAGACAAGAGGCCCTTGGTAAGTATCAATCACAATTACGATTTTGTATATACCTGGAGACGACATATTAGCATCGCGCTCATTATTCTGATTTCCTTAGATAACATGCAGTACCTGGAAACTTGATCGCTATCACTGCGCTTTAGCTTGCTCTGTTTTCCTTGGGTAGAATATGGAGATTTGATAACGGCTTAATATGTTCTTATCATAGTCTATATACTGTGACATTTTAAGCCAATAACTATGGTCTGCATTTTAAGCAAATATACTGACTGTTACAAATTAGGCCAGTAGTTATTGGCCTAAAATGTCACAGTGTTAATATATACAGATGAAAATTAGGCCGATAGTTATTGGCCTAGAATGTTACAGTATTAATGTAAGCAGATCTGAATTAAGCCATTAGTTAATGGCCTAAAATGTTACAGTCATTACAATGACTTTAAATGTTACTGATTGTTGTGTAATTAATTATTTTTAAAGCAGTTATAGTATATAAGTATTTAGTAGTAATTTAGAAATATATTAGTTTATTAGTATTTAGTAATATTTAGTTAATACACGACCCCACAAGCATTGTGCTTTAACTTTCTATCGTGTTTAAATAAAGGTTATTCATTCATTCATTCATTCAGTATCAATAGAAGCAGGTCCGAGTTAAGCTGGTAGTTACTGGCCTAAATTAAAATGTTGCAGTATCAATAGAAGCAGGTCCGAATTAAGCCGATTAGTATTGGCCTAAAATGTTACAGTATTAATGTAAGCAGTTCTGAATTAAGCCGTTAGTTACTGGCCTAAAATGTTGCAGTATCAATAGAAGCAGGTCCGAATTAAGCCGGTAGTTACTGGCCTAAAATGTTACAGTATTAATGGAAGCAGATCCTAATAAAGCCGGTAGTTACTGGCCTAAAATGTGACAGTATCAATAAGAAGATCCCAATAAAGCCGGTAGTTATTGGCCTAAAATGTTACAGTATTAATAGAAGCAGATCCCAATAAAGCCGGTAGTTATTGGCCTAAATGTTACAGTGTTAATAGAAGGAGCTCCGAATTAAGCCGGTAGTTAGTGGCCTAAAATGTTCCAGTATTATTAGAAACAGATCCCAATTAAGCTGGTAGTTACTGGCCTAAAATGTTACACTATCAATAAAAGGAGATCCGAATTAAGCCGATAGTTACTGGCCTAAAATGTTACAGTATGAATAGAAGAAGATCCGATGGCGTTCGGTAAGTGGGTGTCTATTCATAAAGACTTGCGTCCATTGAACGAGATTCTCAATTTTGAAACAATTCGAAAGAAGGTGGAAAGTAACCAGTTGTATGATGAAAGCACGAACATTACCGAGCAAGTGAACAGAATGATGGGACAATATCAAATGGAGGGATGCGAATACATTTTTACTCCTGACAGGAAGTACGCTTTCTTCATGGCTCCGTTTCAATCGGCTCTTTTGAGTAAAGCAGAAGATTTATTCATGGAAGTGACGTACACTAGCAATGAGTTCTTTCCATACCTCCTAAACATTGTTACTTTGAATGAACAAACATGCGCATATAATGCTGTAGCCAGAGTACTGTGTAGTAGACAAGATAGTGAGACTTAAGCAAATTCCATCATAAAGATTTTCGAGAAAGTTTCAAGTGATCACCGTAATTTCTCAAATGGTCGTCATTTGAGGTCTATTCTGGTGGATTTTGATGATGCCCAATACAAAGGACTACAACAATGTCTGGGTGAGGAGCTGGCCAAGAAGGTTATCCGAGGATGTAGTGTTCACGGGCAAAGATCAGTAAACAGAGTATGCAAGCTGGCTTGCCAAACGGAAGCTGGGACCCGTGTTTTCAAAACGCTGGCCCGGAAAATCGAAGAGGGGCCAGAAAAAGAGAATGTTTTGCTAATTTTCGAGGTACTTTCGGGGAAACGAAAATTAGAAGATGCAAGCCATGTAATTGGAAAAGACCTATCCTCTGAACTTCAAAAGATTGATAACCATAGCTGGACCAAACTGAAGCACTGGAGCCGGTGGTGGTGTCGGGTAAACCACCTTGCAATGTTTACGAAGGCCTTTAAGGAAATGACAGATAAAGACTGGGAGCAAGGAACCTGTACCACCAATCCAGTTAAGGCTTTGAACAGACAATCTTTGCAGGATGGCTGTACTATTCTTCATACGCTGCTGGAGAACATTTATCTTGAGGATCGCCTGCATGCCATAAAAACAGCGGCATCCAAAGATTAAACGTTACAACCTCGTACAGTGCATCACCAGGTAAACCGAAAACCAAAAGAAAGCGTACAAGCCTTGGCCGTTCAGGAGATGAAGGTCCACCAGATAAGCGCCGCCATCTGTTAAGTAGCAAAAGGAAGGCACATGGGAGAGCGTTAATCAATCGCCTTATTGGAGTTGAATACGACGAGAAGGACAAATCAGGAAAGGTGACAAAGTATTGGGGATGGTGTAAAGGACAGATCGTGGCGTACAAAAAGCAAGAAGGGTACCTAGTTAAATTCGCAGATAGGATTGACAGTGACGGAACTGTCGTCGAGGGGTGGTCTGATTGGATTGAAGACTTGAACAGTAAGGATGTTCGCCCGTTAGATCAGTGACTCATACCAGTAACAATTACCCGATGATGATGTTGCCATAAAGATAGATGTTCAGGTATGTTTCGATAGTGTCAACTGTCATCGTCAGATTACGACGCTAAGAACCAAGTTGCATTTATAGAACTGCTTAGTACTAGAATCGCTTATGGTAGAGTATTAACCAATAAGCACTGGTATGCGTGGTAGCAGGAGAACTATAACGAAATTTTCAATGAAGTTAACATGATGCAGCAAGTAATTTAGAGTAGGAAGTTCGAACTGGGGCTCAAGAAGAAAAGAAGCCATTCACACCCACTATCCACTGTTAAAAGCCAGCTCCAAATCACATGTTTACTTTATACTCTGTAGTCTTGGTTTGTATTAGTATTATAAAGAAAAAACAAGATGCAGAAACAAAATAATCTCTCTTCGGGGTACCAACATGGCGGCAGGATAAGGAATTTTTGTTGAATATTTTTCTCACTGGTTTGGGCAATATATTTGTTTTTGAACTTTGGTAACATCACATGAAAAGTAGCAACGGTTCTTACGTTACTCTGTGTTCTTGAGTTAGAAAAGTTATTTCTCACTATCATTATGAGCAATTCTAATTTTAAACATTTCTTTGAAATACAACTTCGCACTTTCACGTTGACGATGACGATTGACGTGTCGAAACATATCATTAAAGGTTGTTTTTCTTATCGTATCCTAAATATACTTATGAGGAATACTAAGAAAAGTATTCTGTGTATTTTTTGTAGACAAATTGTTGTGGCAATTCAAAAATGCTTTGTAATTGTTCTATTTTTATTCCGAAAAGAATATTAAAGTGAGTTGCAGTTTTTTGGTATTGAAAATCTAGTTTTTTATACTAAAAAAAAAAGAATACCCATTCCCAATTTTTGCCATCTAAACATTGAAATTAGGAGGATGTACCGACAATTGCAGCAAATGACAGATCTAAGACGAATCCAATGTGATCAGATGTATGGTGAATGGAGAAAAGGAGAATCTCAGGAAAACAACAAACATTCAAATGTGCGTAATGGTGTCATTCTGCCGGGAAAAAGATAGGCTAGTTTCGCGTTTTTAGAAACTAAAAAAACCTGATGTTTGCACTTCCTACACAGTGTTCCGTTTCTCAATGAAACATAAATTGTTGCGAATTCAGTCATCGTATTTTAGCTGCAATTTCTTTTTTACATTATGAAACGTAGTTTTAATTAAGCAGAACAAGGTTTCTTCTGGTTCTTTGACAGCTTATTTAGCTCCTGCGTCAAGCTAACCGTTTCTGTATTCCGTATATTTGTTACTTTTGTGATTTCCTGGGTCTATTGATACTGCAACATTTTAGGCTAGTAACTTCCGGCTTAATTGGTATCTGCTTCTATTGATACTGTAACATTTTAGGCCAATAACTAACGGGCTTAATTCGGATTTCCTTCCATTAATACTGTAACATTTTAGGCCAGTAACTACCGGCTTAATTCGGACCTGCTTCTATTGATACTGGAACATTTTAGGCCAATAACTAAAGGCGTAATTCGGATCTCTTTCTATTGATACTGTAACATTTTAGGGCAACAACTATCGGCTTAATTAGGACCTGCTTCTATTGATACTGCAACATTTTAGGCCATTAACTAACGGCTTAATTCGGATTTGCTTCCCTTAATACTGTAACATTTTAGGCCAGTAACTATCGGCTTAATTCGGACCTGCTTCTATTTATACTGGAACATTTTAGGCCAATAACTAACGGCGTAATTCGGATCTCTTTCTATTGATACTGTAACATTTTAGGCCAGTAACTAACGGCTTAATTGGGATGTATTTAATCTTTCAAACTGGAACATTTTAGGCCAAAAACTAACGGCGTTCTGACAGTCTGTATAATGTAATAGAATATTATATAAAGTTAATGGCTTAAAATTGCACGGTATATATACTATATAATAGCTAGTTATCATAATAGTAATACACACTGCGTTAATGGCTTAAAAATGTACAGTATATATACTGCGATAATAGCATATTATGTTATTATATATACTCCCGATACCTGGAAGCGGAATGTCTAATATAGCGCTTTATCTTTATGGTGTCTACCCTGGGTAGCAGATACCTGGAAGCGGATCGAATGTCTACTGTGCATTCTCGTTCCCAGAGCCCGCGTCCCCCTAGACCAGCGGTTGGGAAACGCGAAGCTCTGGGAGCATGGATTTTGGGCTTGCGCTGTAGTGCTTACCGGAAGTTCAGGATACGCGGGAACCGCGAACAAAACAAATATGGCGGAGCGAACTCCAAAAAAAGACTTTGTCCTCGCATGTTTGTAGATGCTGTAATTGTTCTTTTTTGAATAATCCGATCGATTTGTTAGGTGCTAAATCGGAGGCTGAACATTTATTGGCTCTATTAGAGAAAGTTACAGGTTTGTCAATCGAGTTTGACGACGGATTTCCAAAGAAAATATGCAGAAGTTGCTACAACCGCGTGAAACAGTTTGCAGAATTTAAGGACTTGTGTTTGAAGTCCCGTAAAGAACAGGAAAGTTTGGGTAGGTTTAAGCGAGGCAAAAAGTCAGCGGAAAGCCCAAGTGCAACTGACGAACGGCAACAAAAGCGTGGTAAGCAGGACGAAACCGAACCACGGGCAAGGCAATGCCTTCAAAGTCAGTTTTTGTCAGAGTGTAAAGAAGGTGGTTCTCAAGAACAGCTGCCAGACAATGCCGTAAGATCTCTGCCAGAATTCTTGCAACCGACACCAGTTGTTCAGCCATCGAAAGGGGTGTTAATTCTTGCAAAGTCTGGCCTCCGTAATAGTGAGGTTTGTAAACTAAGCTAAATTGTATAGCCTGGCATGTACATGTACTTGCAGCAGTCGATTCTATCTTGTTAAGTTTAAATAAAGATTTCAATTTTGACTTTAATAATTTTGTAATTATTAATTGACATCACAGTTACACGATTCTGGAAACACAGAGAAGGGCAAACTCCTCATAGAGCTAACTTAGATTCTCATACTATTTCATTATGGATTTTAAGTGTTTTGGTGCCATATTAGTGGCGGATCTAGGGAAGGTGGCTTGGGGCCTCCAACTTACATGTATTGTTAGGGCAAACAAAGGCCCATGAGGCCCATAGGGCTGAAAAAAATTATTTTGGATTGCCGCCTCCCCCCCGCCTTATTCCAGGGTCTTGATGATCGGGGGCCCCCTTATCTAAAGGTCTGGATCTGCCACTGCATGTGGCAATGATTCATTATTGCCACATTCGCTTATAATGTCCTATCTTTTTGCCCCCTTTATGAAAGCATCACCATCACTTTTCTGCAGGAATCTTCCCATTCTATCATGATGATTTGCCTAATTCATCCCTTTTTTTCCCCAATTTACTTTCTTGGATTTTCTTAGATGAGGATATCAGGAACAAAACTGTACGTTCAATACATATCTAAAGCATACGTTACATGCTAGGTAATTAATAACAGGTGTTAATTTCGGGGGAAAGAGGGCTTTTAAATGGTGGTTTGATTAAGCCTGATATTTCTTTGTAAGAAGGATGGACAGGCCTTTGCTTTAAAACTGCTTCTGCACACCGCACAAAATATCATGTCTGTATAATTCAATCATGGTTAATTAGCCATTATGCATGTTTACGTCAGACTAGCTAGATCCACCACCAACCCTTGCTCTGGAAGTGCAAACTTGTAAATTTTATCTTTAAGGAATGCACAAAGCAGCAAATAAAGATGAAAAGAATAAACACCTGAAAACTGCATTAAGATTATAGGGTTGAGATTAATTCGTGTAAGTGAGGCTTTTTGGTGAATTTTGAGCATTTGATGTTATCATGCATAATGCCTATGGGATTAGCAAACTTTCATTGTGTACGTTTAAAAAAAGTTGATAATCTTACAACAGAAGGGATCAAAAATTCCAGGGAGGAGGAGCTTGAGGGTTCTCAAAGTCCCCAAAATATAAAGCAATGAATGAAACAAATTTAAAACTTCCAAGGGGTGGGCTAATAGGGCAAATCCCTTGTGTGATTATGGTATGCACATTTTCTGTAACTACACATTTTATAATGATTAATGGGCAAAAATAGGCAAAAGTGACTTTTGGCTAAAATTAAACATCGCCACAGCATTTCAGATAAGCCAAAACACAAGTTGAAGTGAGTGAATTTAAGCTTTGCTGGTTTCATTGTTCTGTTATTTTATATATTCCAATTCCTTAAGAGGCTGTGAGGATAAACCAATCTTTCTGCATATGTTTTTTTTCTTCTCAAAATCAAAAGAGCAACAATTAAAAACAAATACACGACAATATTTGACTTGCATAAAAAAATGCATGCAAAGTTTGGAGCTCTTCTGGTGATGTTTAATATATAGCCAAAAACTACCACAGAATATATTATAAGCTAGTATGCTTCTTAATAATTGAGAACAGTGTAGAAGCAATGTCATCACTGTACAAAGGTAAAATGGTTTTCACTTTTTCCACAGAATGAAGTTCTGGCAAGTGCTCCATTGTCAAGTCAATGAGCTTAATGGGAAATCCATTTGAAAGGGATACACTTTCTATAGTGCTCTTCCCAATGTCTTTTTGTAGCTGTAGCCTAGCTAAAGACAATAAGGTCTTTCCTGATATTAGCTTTTGCTTCAGAGCTAATAGTAACATGTTGTTTGACCTCTGTTTCCTTGGCACCCATTGTTTCTTGCTGATCACTGGAAATTTCTATGTGGTCCACAGCTCTTGCAAGTCTGCAATCATCGCACTGGCATTGTTGGAGGTGAAAATCACAACACATGTGTTGAGGCTGAATATCAGGAACTTTGTGGTCAAAATAATTAAGAATAATTTGCCTTTAACAATCCTTTGATTTAACAAAGTTCCTCATGACTTCTGTCATGTTTTCCCTTGAGAGAGAGATGTTGTAAGAGTTGTAGTAAATATCTGCCCTTGCTGGAAGGCCGTCTCTTCCAGCTCTCCCTACCTCTTGGCAGTATTCTTCCATACTGTATGGGACCCCAATGTGCACCACCCTCCTTATATTATTACAGTCAATGCCCAGACCGAATGCCACAGTAACAAATAGTACACGGTGGGTTGACGTACCCTTGACCAACTCCTCAATGATTCTGTTTCTTTCGTGTTCCGGGTACTGGGCGTGGTATTGAGTAAATAGCCTGTTTTTTGCACAGGGCTCTGCTGAGGAAGGGTAATATTGATCTTTGCCCATGTGAGAGGTAAAATACAGGAAACTATCAGCAATAGTTTCGAGACTTCCAGATATAAGAGTAAGGGGCATCTCTGTCTTCTTTAGTTTCAGTTCATGTACAATTGGTTTTAAAATTGGCTCTAGTTTGTCTTCACCTCTATCTGGGCGAACATGGGAGGCATAAAAAATATTCGGCCTGTCAGGATTGCTTTCTATTGCCACTGGGCTGGACAGACCCAAGATATCAATTATATGACTCTTTGTGGCTGTGGCTGCTGTGCCAGTAAGGGCTAGTACTGGTACAGAGGGTAAAATGTTTGATAAATACCCTGTTTGCCCATAAGCAGGCCTGAAAACCGAGTTTCTCCTTGGAAAATTGAATTCCATCATGGAACAGTGACTCTAGCTCTCTTCGAGACGCCATTTTTTTTTCTTTGGTTACCTTAAAATCCGCTGGCAGAATAGACTCGGTTATTTTCAAATCGATGCTCCCAGAGCTTCGCGTTTCCCGACCGCTGGTCTAGGGGGACGCGGGCTCTGGGAACGAGAATGGGCAATGTAACATTGTGCTATAGCTTATTCTGTCTTCCTTGGGTAGCAGATACCTGGAAGTGGAATGTCTAACGGCGCTTTTTAGCTTATTCTGTCTCCCTTGAGTAGCAGATACCAGGAAGCGGAATGTCTAACATCGCGCTTTAGCTTATTCTGTCTTCCCTGGGTAGCAGATACATGGAAGCGGAATGTATAACATCGCGCTTTGGCTTATTATGTCGTTGCAGTAATTAAAAGCGATCGAGCGATAATAACTGGCTTAAATGCGCGATGTATCGTGTCATCTCACCTAAGCCTAAGCTTGTAGTGTTTGGTGCTAGAGAAAGGCAAACAATACCCTGAAAAAATAAAATAAATGATTTTGGAAACCATGGCTCTGTCGTAAATCATTATTACCAGCTTAGCCTATAGATTAGTAAGCGTAGGTTTCGATACTGTTCGCGCTCGTTTTTGCTTTCGCGAGGAAAAATACCGCCAGCTACGCAGGCTACTAAGCAAAGTGACCGAGAAGCCAAATTGTTTTCATCCGCAATCATCTGGAATCTTTTACAACACACAACTATAAATTAAAATAACACCTCATCCCGTCTTCATGAAGCTACAAGATGTCAAACACTGGCATAAAGTTACTTATGCAAATTAGCGGAGGGCACATTGAATGTGCCCTCAGCTAATTTGCATAATAGGTTTTGGGCGGCTCAAAGCCCGTCATGGCAAAAGGAAGGATAGATTAACTCACATATGAAATCGTCTAACATGAAGAACCTTCCTTCTTGAACTCATTGTTCACGATAAGTTGGCTTTAAAGACCTTTAAAGTTAACCATTAACCTAATATATAGATTTAGCCAAGCCTAAAAGCGGAGCCCTCCCTTTTTGTTTTTGTTTTGTTTTGTTTTGTTTTTTCCATCTGGAACTCAGAATTTTTTCTGAGTTTCCTCTCTCTCCACACATCATTCTATTTTCATATTTTTTTTTTGTTTTTTTTTGCTGGCAGTTATAAATTTGTGAAAATATTCTCATTCAAGTCGTTAAATTAAAAAAAAAAGAAAAGAAAAGAAAAACAAAATAATTTCCTGCCCTCGCCGAGAGCCGAACCCGGCGCGTCGGCGTGAGAAGCCGGAGATCGGTCCACTAGGCCATGAGCGCTGATTGTCATCGTGGAAGTTAATTTTAATACTTATTTCTTTCTTTGTGACAAGCTGCCTATCAGCATGTAAAAATTTGGTGTTTTTCCTGGCAAAACGTGTTCGGAACGCTGTAAAAACCATGGCTGTGGACAGACAAAACCAAAAACCACTAGCTCTGGTATATTTGGCGTCGAAACCACTGCGAAAAGCTACGAACTCAAGCGGTGTGCCGACCGAGTTCGAACAGAACCGACGAGGCAAATTTGAACTTTTCGCCTGAACTTTTTCGCCTAATTTTTTTCGCCTAAATTGAACTTTTCCCCTTCCATCAAAAAGACAACTGAGTATTCTTTGGAACTTTTTTTTTCCATTAACAAATTTGTTTTTGAGTTTTGTTGTTTTTGCTTGTTTTGCTACAAGGCAGGTCAACATGCGATTTCGCGCCAAAACACACGGGACTCAGCACAGGGTTATATCCAGTGTATGAAGTGTATTGGTAACCCCATGTTGCGGACGGACGGACGTACGGATGTACGGACGTACGGACGGACGGTCATGTGACCATTACGTCACTTCCAAAATTTCTTGGCTTGATAGGTTACCAAATTTCCTTAGCAATGGAGCTCCGCTGACGCGCTAGCGCGCTGGCTCCGCTATAATGAAAACAATCCCCCTCCAAACAAACAAACAGCATGAAGAGTTTACTGTATGTTACACTGGCCTGTTCTTATGTGAATACACGGTCCAAAGCATGTAACATCAAACTGAACATTAAGTAAACGCGAAAACAAAATAAACTCCAATTTGTTTCTCAGTTCACTGCCACTTCTGTGAGGTCAAGGGACTTGAAAATATTAAACTTATTCCCAAGGTTGCAGTTTTTTCCATAAATGTTGAAAATACCACAAACCAGGGGCCGATTGCATAAAATGCTCGTAATTTATGCAGAGGTTTTATGTAATCAGTCCCTGGGAACCGGAAGGTTTTCTATGCACGTTTTCCTGAGGAGGGCGGCTGGGGCCGTTTGAAGAGCATAAGATACAGTACGGGGAACAGAAGATTCTCTGACACATGAAGAGACCGGTTGCAAAAAACCAGCTACGCAAGTCACGTGCATTCTTGACAACCACACCCAGGCTATTCGCTGTAGTGGAGAGGAGGACAAATTTGTCTGCTACCAGCAGACTTAACCATCATGAATGAACTTCTTGTTCCAAAAGGTCTGTTCTCTGGCCAATCTTCACTAAACAGTCATGCTCCTGTTAGAAAAAAAAGTAAAAAATGGAATGGAGTACAAATAAGTTGAAATAAAATAAATAAAGTCTTTGGGCCGGCTATTTAAACCAAGTTTAGACGAGGTTTAACAAAACCGCAGTCTAAATAAATTCTAATCCGCCCAGCCTGAACATGTAAGCGTTCTTTACCAAAATTAACTGTAACAGTGCATATAGCATAGACTACAAGAACACTTACCTCCTTAAAATCACCCATTTATAAACAGATGTAGAGGTTCATTGGTAGCCTTAAATCAATGAACCTCTACAGACTTCAACTTTTTAAAAAAATTGGCCTTTAAGTTTCCATGTATTGAGCTTCACAGCTAACTGGGGATACTAAATTCAACTTAACATTAAAATACTTATTCTAAAAACAACATATGACCGGTAAGTTTTATTCACTACACACCCGAAGTACTTTGTATTTTTTTTTCTGTAGCTCAGTCTTTGTGGTTTATGATTCTCAAAATAGCGAGGGATTTGAGATAGGTGGGGCTTGACATACCAAGGGATGACTCCAACTTTTTCGAACTTGATCATTTGAGATTGTTATGTAGTTGTTTCACCACACAACCGAAGTACAGCTGACTTCTGCTATCTCGTAAATAAAACCTTTGAATTTCTATTATGTAGCAATTTTTTTGCAGCTTTCACTGATAAAGGGGAGGATTACTCTACATTTTTCGAGCGGAATCGTTTGAAATGGCTTTAAGATCGCTTTGCAGTAGTTGCACTTTAGTGGTTCTTACTAATCTTAAGCAATGAGCGAAAATAGAGAAAAAGGTTTTAGAATGCTTCGTGGGACGATTTTCTTTTAACCCTTTAAGCCCCAATAGTGACAAGCATCTAATTTCTCCTTACAAAATTACTACTTGATCAAAAATACAGATCGTGAGAATAAAGGAATTGATCATCTAAGATGAAAGTCTTGATTTTTAATCACATTCTCCTAACTACCAACATAAGAAATATAAGGAGAATAGTGAGGAGAAGATGGATATATGGTATTGGGGCTTAAGGGTTAAAAATGGCTAGCAGCCTCTTACCCTTTCCTCCTCAGACAGCAAGTACTTGTCGCCGTTTAATCTTGCTCTGTGATGGTACAACCTTTGAATGCTTTCCTCATGTTGTTTGTGTGCCTGAAAATGTGAAAACAAAAACAGATTAAAATACAGTCAAAAGAGGAACGCTCTGTAGATAAACTCGGAGATCTTTTCATTTTAGGTACGCTAAATATTTCATATCACATCTATCAGATCCTTTCATCTATCTCAAACAGGAACTCAAAACGCAAAAAATTAAACTGAAATGACATAACACGCAAAATTGATCCAGTCTTAACTACATGTAAGAACTTGACTAATCAACTGACTGACTGACTGACTGACTGACTTGCTGACTGACTGACTCACTGACTGTCTCACTGACTGACTCACTGACTGACTCACTGACTGACTCACTGACTGACCGACTGACTGACTGACCGACTGACTGACTGACCAATCGACTATTAAATTGTCTGACCAATTGTTCGACTGTCTCTCTGACTGAATGATTCACTAACTCTGAAAGTCTAACTGAACGCTGACTGACCAAACAACTGACTGAATGAATCACTGAGCGACTGCCTGGCTATCCAACTAACTACCTGCCTGAATGACTGACAGACAAACTGACTGGCTAGCGAGGTGCATGCTGGGTGCGTTGTCATGACATTTTCCTTAATTATTCATAACCTGAACTGCTGAAACAAACATACAGGAAATTATGTTATGAAAAGGGTAGTCAACATTTAAAAGAGGGATAGTGTAGGTTTCAAATTGCAACTAAAATAATGTTACAGCTGCGTTCTTTAAAAAAAATACAGATCAACTACAAATTGGTATTTAGTCAATACAAGTGAGAAGAAAGAACACAACCAATTAAAACAAAATGGAACTTCAAGCTATGACCTTATAAGTGTCATTTCTGTCAAAGAAATTTAATTTCCTGAAAAAGAGAACAAACTTCACTTAAATTGGCCAGCTCAGCTTTTTATCGCAAGAGTTTTTGTTCCAACTCGACCTTTTTGCTGCTAAACTGTTCTTGCATTTCCTACATGTGTAACAAGAAACAAATGAACGAATGAACGAATGGATGGATACATGTGATAATACAAACGGAAATAAAGGGAGGGGAGGAAAGGATTGTAGTGTAGGGAGGGAGAGAAAGATGGCAGGAGGATGGATAAAAAGGAAGGGAGGGAGGTAAGAAGGAATGGAGGGAGTGAAGGAGGGAGGGAGGGAAAGAGAAAGGGAGAGGGAGGGAAGAAGGAGGGAAGGAAGGAAGGAAGGAAGGAAGGAAGCTAAGGAGGGAGGGAGTTAGGGAGGGAAGGAAGGAAGGAAGGAAGCTAAGGAGGGAGGGAGTTAGGGAGGGAAGGAAGGAAGGAAGCTAAGGAGGGAGGGAGTTAGGGAGGGAAGGAAGGCAGGAAGGAAGGAAGGAAGGAAGTGAGCAAGCAAGCAAGCAAGAAAACAAATAAGCAAGGAAAAGAGAAAGTCAAGCGTTTTGTATTTGTAACAAAAAGAATACGGTTTTCTGACATTTCAAGATATATATAATTTCGAGACGAATAAGCCACAATACCTTCATTCGTTTGTCGTTTTCTTTCGTTAGAGACTCCAACTCATTGATGAGTCTGTGGACATCTTGCTCCTGCTTTCGACACTGCATTTCAGCAGCACGCACGCAGTTGTAGAGCGCATGCTCAGTTTCTTCCATCTTGCTAACAACTTTCTGTGGAATCGATGTAAGGAAAAAGAAAACAATGAGTACGAGAAATGGGAAATTCTCCGAGTAGTCCAGTTTTTAGCCCTTAAAAAAACAGGGTTAACTGATAAAAAAAAACAACAACAACAACAACAAAAGAAAACAAGACAATGCAACGCAATCAATCTTGAAACAGGTGGACCAGTTATCAGCCCTCAAAAATAGGGTAAAAGCAAACAAACAAAAACAGAAACAAGACAATCATGCAATCAATCTTAAAACTGCAGAGAAATAGCCTTCTTGTGGCATACCCAAATATCGTTTTTGGCAATCTTTCACAGACCAAAGGGATGTTTATCAAGTTAAATATAGACCCATTGGTGCCCAGCAAAAAAAAAACAACAACAACAGCAGGAGCAACGACAAACAAACAAACAAACAAAAACATTATCCCATTCCCTTGTCACTCTGTTACACTAGTTCTATCGGGTTCCACACTACTCAACATGCCACAATATGACCACAACTTTTCGATCTGTTTTGCCAGTATACGTTATTTGGACTACAAAATAGGGTGTAGCCTAGGGAAACACATAATTCATGAAGACCGTGACTGTGTTAATTTAATTCCTGCTAACGTTTGCTAGTAAAAGAAAGGGTTAAGGTTACATTACCCCAAAGCCAACAAAACCTGTGTGGCCTTTTGTTTTTATATTTTAAGGGCATGTGAGAAAATTTGGAAAAATTGCACCATCCTAAAACATTGCAGGAAATATATCCACCACTTCAGCTCAAATTAAACTTAAGCAATAGAATGCGTTACGTCTTGCCATGCTTGCAGCTTTAAACGCCGCAGAATCTGATAACAACGGAAAAGATTTACCATACTTTCGAAGTACAAACGAGACATAACACTACGACCGAGATAACCGAAGCAAGTGCCAAGATTTGCCACAGTTTATGACCATAAGAGATACGAGACACAACTAATGCTAATACCAATACTGATAATAATAATACTATATTTTTATTGCTAGAGCGCTTTATACTGAGGTTGTAATGGAATAAAAAACTTTGCTAGAAATCGATAACTCTTATTATGACAATAGTTAAAAAGCTAAATTAGAAAATTATAACGATTAAAAAAGTGCAATATCAAAGTCTACAGAAGGTTAAAAGTATGCGATACGAAACAAATGAGTTTTAAGTTTAGATTTAAATTGGATCAAGTTTTCAGCAGGTCTGATTTCATAAGGACTGGAATTCTACAATTTAGGCGCAGCAACGCTGAAGGCACGGTCTCCAACGACCGATGCAACTAAAGCAAACGCCAATGTTAAGCGTAGTTTAGAGACGTGACCCGACCGACGCCTGTTTCTCGGAACTCTCGTTGACTTACAGGGTCCAATAAGGGTTGGTTCTTCTAATCGTTTTTAATCGATCCAAGGTAGTTATGAGTGCAATACTTGCCGATGTGCTCCATAAATATAGTTTGTAGAAATAAAATGGTTTTTCGGGCCTGAAGATATCGGAAGTTTTGCAAAACGCCCACCTCCTCTCTCTCCCCCCCCCCCCCCCCAGATAGCAAAGCACAAACACTGAGGCAAGTTAACTGTTTTTAAACTAAAACAATATTCGCCAAATTTCTAGCTAATACAATACATTTCGATTTTCTCATGCTTGTATGAGTAAAAAAAGAATCACCTGAAGATGTTTGACGTTGTCCTCGTGAGCTCTCGGGTAGCCTCGTTCTGTTTTTCCTCAGCGAGCCTCAGCGAGCCTCAGCGAACGAACAGTACATGAAACAAGACAGAAGTGTCATATTGGTGAGAGTTACAGTTTGTTTCCACTTGTGTGTGTGTGTGGGGGGGGGGGGGGGGGACAGGGGGGTTTAAACCCGCTTCCCGTACCCTTTAATCCCGGTTCCCGCCCTGTATTTTTTGGCTCCCGCTCATTTGCATTTTTTCGATTGCGCAATGTTGCGTAATTTTTCCCTTTTTCTCCCGCTTCCCGCCACCTTGGGAATCCCGCTTCCCGCCCCCTTTTCTCCCGCCTCCCGTACACCTCCCGCATCCTTTTCTCCCGGTCTCCCGCCCCCCTGTCCCCCCCCGCCCCCACTTGTGTAATACCGTAGAAGAAGAAGAAGAAGAAGAAGAAGAAGAAGAAGAAGAAGAAGAAGAAGAAGAGGAAGAAGAAGAAGAAGAAGAAGAAAAAGAAGAAGAACTTTATTAAAATGTCAAGGTGGGTATTTAGCTTGTGACAGCTAATTGGGGACACTACTAATTAAACGATTAAACGCCAGCGGAGTTCATTTAAAACTAGATCTCTCAGACCATCATTTTTGACCACGCTGACTTCTAGCAAAATTTAGAAAAAAACATAAAGAAAACTGGGATAAATTCAAAACAAGTTAAGACAGGAGAATTGGGTGCTAAGTAGAGTGTAGAGTACATTACTGCAACTCACTTTAGCTGGAATGAGCGGAATACTGAATTTTATTAATGTACTGGGGTGGTTCATGAACCTTTTCTAAATAGATGGCTATAAACGAATTATCGATGAGAATTAGTTATATGAACGTTCAGTTTCAAATAAACGCCGGTACATCGAGTAAACGCCGTGGTGTGGGGGTTATTTTAAATTTGACTGCGTATACCCGGCACCCAATTACTCGAGGCCCGGCGTTTAATCGAGAAAATAAGGTATCAGCTGCTGCAACTGACAAGTGAGTTGTTCCAAGGTGTTCATGCACGTGTAGCTGCAACAAATTCGCTGAACGAAAACAGCTCACGTAAAAAAAAGCAGTTGTGTGTGTGTGGTGGGGGGTGGTAAGGGGGGGGGGGGGGGTGGGGCAATGGGACGGGAACCCGACACAAATTCAAGAGTTGGCAGGGAGTGTACGGGAAGCAGGAAAATAGAAGGGGGGGGAGCAAAATCCCCAAGATGGCGGGAAGCGGGAGAGATAAGACAAAAGTGAATCAACACCGCAAAGTATTCCGCACTCGAAAAAGGGCAAAGAGGTAGGAGACAACAAAAGTGGGGGTACTCGGGATTACAAGGTACAGGAAGTGGGACGTTTGAATCCCCCAGTCATTACTTTAGGGGAGGGGGGTGGTGACGAGGGTCGCTACTTTCGAAGCGTCATTGCGGAGAACACGGTCATATTTGATCGCTGCTTGTGGATGTTCATAACAGTCAGTGGATTGCTACTTGTGGGATTTACTAATAGCCGTCAAAATTTGTCGGCGCGACGATTTGAGACAACACAGAAATAACACAGACAACAAACAAAATTCTTAAAAAGGTTCTTACCTGCCCTTTCTCTTCAATCTCTTTACCCTGCCGATCTAGTTTAAGGAATTCTACAGCCTGTTTAGCTTGCTTTCGGTTGGTTGAGTTGTGCTGCAGACTCCTATTTATGTCTGTCATTTTTCGACCCTCTGTAAATAGAAGAGTAGGTAGCGATTTAGTGGCGCCCTTTCACAATCTCCATTTAAATGTGGCATCTGGCTTTGGTTTCATCAAATTTACAAGGAAAATGCTGCAACTTGCACGTACTACCTTTAAGCTGGTCTCAAGGTGTTCCAATACCTTATCGCTGTTGTTATCGTTGTTGTTATTAATTTTGTTGTTGTTTTGCAGTCTTAGTTGTTGTGGTCTGACGACAAACAAATTTTAAGACCGAAGGTTCTCCGGACTCAGTTACAGCCCCTAGATCGTTCGGCCACATTGCAGAAATTGTACTCACTTGATGGAAAACCTGCGAATTACATGCAGACATGTATGTAGTAAGTAAATATGACCTCGATCACCAAAGTCTCTCAGTAGCTAACGTTGTAAGGTCAAGGATTCGATCCCGTCAAGGCCTCAGCTTTTTTCATTCTCCCACGCTTGTGACAACTGAATATTCCATCTTTCTTTGAGCAGTCTCTCTGTTTGCACACGGATTAACGAGCAAAAAGAATACGCGAGCTCGTGCGACAATTGGCTGTCGCGTGGAAACGTGACACCTGTATGTGTAATGAGCCGGAACTACATTAGCGGCTTATCACACGCTTGTCGCATTTCCACTCGACTACCCTGAACGTAATTAACCCTCGGACGTACAAGCAAAGTCACCCCCCTCCAGGGGGGGTTGATGGAACCCCTCCCCTGGCTTTTTGCTGTGTTTTAATATTTCGGAAAGATTTCGCCTTTGGTAGAAAGCCTTTGATGTGCTCTACAGGATGCTGTAAATATTATGGGTTACAGTGCTGCTGGGAGCTTAGATATCATCAAAGATAGCGGCCATATCAACCATAGCAACCGCTTCTCACCAAACTAAAGTCAAAATGTAGCTAAGGGATATGCGGACAGCCACTTAAAACGGCAGGCGCTGAATGAAAGTTCGCCTTGGAAGAATTGGAGAAAAAACCTTAATGGGGGGGTGCATCATCCCCCCCCCTCCTTCTTGTACGACCGAGGGTTGAGAGGTCACGTGTTTTTCTTTTTTTCTTTTTTCTTTTCCTTTGATAAATGGATCCCTTACAAAGAGTAGTAATCCTTATGCTGATAAGGTGCTATACTTGATACTAACGTCAACATACATATTAAACAACGTTAATTTCTTACAAATAAAATAATAAGTAACGACACTTTTAAAGTAAAGGACTTAGATCACAAATGACGAGTAAAGTAAAGCAGTCGACTATAGCTAGTGTTGATAGAGTTTGTGGAGGCCTTAGTAGAGCCCTTGAAACAGCTGGCAGCCGTTTTGATTTGCTTCGGACAAAGATACATTTTCATCTTCTGTCGAGCATTTTGTTGAGGGTGAAGAGCATTTAGAACAAATGCTAACATTTTTCTGATGCTTTGGCACGGTAAGAAAAACGTTGTAGGTACGAAAACGGAATTAATCGGGCTCATTTCTACAGTGTTTTCCTTGATTACAAATATCTTCCTTTAAACAGTTTTACGAGCCCTAATCCAAAAGGCTAGTCGTTACGGTCGCTGCGATCGCTAGAAAAAATGTTTAGCAATCGTTGCGATCATGTGGAAACCTCTCTTAGCGATCGTAGCGATCACAGCATTCATATGAAAACCAGCCTACATGGAAACTACTCAGCGATCAAAGTCGCAACGACCGCTAAACATTTTTGATAGTGAGCGTAGTGATCGTAGCGATCAAGTGGAAACCAGCCTAACGTTTAACGGAGCACTCGGAGCAATACCAAAAGACCTTCGTTTGACTTGCGAAAATTAGGTTTATTTTTTATGCGTCGTTGTTACATTAGTAATCTACTGAGACTCATATGCTTAAAGAAACATGTTTTCTGAAGGAAAAAGTTTGCAAGGGTATTTAGCAAAATCATTCTTCTCAGTGATACAAATAAAAACGTCTAGAAGCCTAATCTCGACTACAAAGTAAACAAACGGTATAGGGGGATCACATAGACTAAGCTGAAAAGGTATATTTCGTTACCACAATTTACTCGACCATGCATGCAATTCACAGTTGTAGCATCGCTACAATTTTTATACGAAATTTTCAACTGCGGTTTGCGAAGCTCTATATAAAAGAAATTATAATTAATAATAATAAAAAGGAAAATGACACTAATTAACTTCACCAAATGTTCTAGCCCTACTGACCCTAACTGGTGATACGATATCCTGTTACGTTTAGAGTGAATACCCTAACCTCTCTTTTAAACGGATAAAAGGTATCTGTCAAAACAAAACGAAGAAGGTTAAGTTAAGAGTGACAAGGGGACTATTGGGAGACACTTTTACTTAATTAAAATATCTTGCTATTTTTAGGCAACGCTAATAATTCATTTTAAGGGGTTCAGTGTATGTGCGCAACTAACAAAGCCTGTGTGGGCTTTCCTGTTAGGTCTCTGGATAATGATGGTTGTCTTTATAACAACTAAATAAATTTAATTTTCAAAACAAAGTATACAAGAAACGACCAAATCAATTTTGTCCATGTTGAAAGAAATAAAAATAAAGAACACAGCTGTAGAAGTAATAGATCATTCGATAGAAAGGTTGTTTGTTTGATTTTTCTTTTGCTTTAGGGCATTTGAAGGGACATAGTTTAATATTCTGCCCAGTGTATTGTTATTAATGAGGTGCGGGAAGCAACTCCGGCCTGGGACAAAACGAGAGATGGTTTGCGCAAGACATCACACGCGGCCAAGACGAGGCGTGTGGGCGGGCTCGCCAAGCGCCCTTAGTCAAATCCCGTATATACCTACAAACTGTTCCTTAATAAATTCCCACAGGGCCACATTACCAGTTCAAATTAAATTTAAATATACCAGCCTGTCTTATTTCCGACAACCTTCAGCGTTGAAACAACAAATTCCTAACCTTACAAAACAGCACAACGCCACATAATGAAAGGTTAACGCTTAGGCCTGCACGCATGCTTTCTATAAGACAGAGCAAACATCCTGTTAAACTGAAGCTGATTTGATTTTCGCGTGCACTTTACTTCCTTACAGTCGTTTATTATATAAACTGGAGTGTTTTATAGAGATTTCCACCACTGAGAAAAATCGTATTTGGTACACGGAAAATGACGATAATTTTACATGTGAAAATACGGCCAATCAGCTTTCGCGACGTCACGCGCCTTCTTTCGCGCCGCTTTCAACGGCTTGCCATGATTTCGTAGTTCTCGATCGCTGTTCGCTTGGCTTGTTCAAAAAAGAAATAACTACTAACAGGTTGCGATGGCCTCGAGCAGTACACCAGAAAAAACAACCAAAAATGTGGCAAGTGAAAGATTCGTGTCCCTCACTGACGAAGATGTTGAAAGATTTGTCGAAGCTGAAGCCAACAAAAACACTCAAAGAAATGCACAACGACGTAGCATTGATGAAGTCGTTTTTGCCAAATGAAAACGAAACAAGACAACTCCAAGACATACCGCCAGAACTAGACGCTTACCTCAGCAGATTTCTATTGTCTGTGAGAAAAGTCTGGTGATAAATATGAGCCAATAACACTCAGAGGAATTATCGCTTCTGTGGAGCGTTATCTTAGAAACCAACGCTACAGACGAGTCTGTTATCGAAGGACAACGTATGACAGTTGAATTGTTCGAGAGGCACTTGTTTAAACGAATTTCTCAATTTTGACACGAGACTGCGGATCAGTTTGTGTGTAGGCTTCGACAACTAACGGCGAGTTGCGACTTTGCCGAATTTGAGGATGACCATATTCGGGTTAATCGACAAGTGCTATTCCAGTTATTTACGTCGCAAGTTTAATCTGGAGCAAGAAGGTACTGTGACTTTAGATTGTCTACTAATGAATACGAACAAATAAAGCAGTAAAGAGTAGTAATAATAGCATGAAAATAAAATAACAGTGAAACGTTTTTTATTGTGTTAATGAATGTATTTGAAAATTGTTTGTTTGAATGAGTTGAACCGGAATCACTTTTATCTTTTGCCTCTACGCTTACTGCTGTTGCCCTTAAAAAAAATTGTTTCAGTAATATTACTCGTGTTCAATTCGATATCTCACGAGTTCGCTACGCTCACTCGTGAGATATCGCGTTGAACACTCGAAGAGAAATTCCATATCTCCGCGCGCCCATGTATTATTGTCTATTTCTCCAACTCTTAGAAAAAAGAAATAATAGATAAAAAATAAGCGTTTAATGCATTAAATAATGCAGAGAATCGAGTCCGTGACTTAATTCCCCCAAGTGAAAAGGTCTTCAACATTAAAAAAAGAGGTCAAATTGTTTTCAGTTTAGTGTGCATTTCTTGTTTCTTTGATAAATGGCTCAAACTGCAGTATAAATATCCTTGTGTCGGTAAGGAGCTTACGGGAGTGCTAAGAAAATAGAAGCACTTTTAACGCCAGATTGCTTAGATTCCAAATGATGGCCAAATAAAGCTTTATTTTTCTGTTTGCCGTGGGGTAATGAAAAAAAAAACAAAACAAAAGTTGGAGAAGGAAGAAGCAGGACGCAAACATGCCTTGCAATCAGATACTGTCCCGGCCTAGGCTTGCTGTAGCTTTGTTGACTTTCTTAAGCCTTAATATAAGTCGTAAAAGAGACTGGCGTGAATAAACTGCAATAAAAATGAAAAAAAAAAATACATATCGTGGTTGCCCTGTCATAGTGTAGTGGTTATCACGTCCGACTAGTAACCGTGGAAATGTTGTTTCGATTCCTACTCGGGGTTACATTTTTTCCGTATGAGGTGTCTGTCGAAAGCCATCTTACACAGTTTGCAGTGAAATATTCATCCACTCTTCCATTGTTGTCACTCTTTAGTCTTCAGCGCGCTATCTCTGGCTCCCTTCAATGCACACAAAGGCAGACAAAGGTAAGCATACAAAGTTGGGTCAATGACTGCGTCGATAAATCCCTTTAAATCTACTGCTTCAGTTTGATTGACCTTGAGAAATTCTATAATAGCAGAGGGATAGTGCAGACTAGCTGATGAAGTTTTATGCTTTATGTAATGGAGCATTTGAATTTTAGAGTTTTAAGCATTTTACTGAGGATACACTTTAGAATAGTGCCAAAATATAAAATTTTAGTGACGTTTTTGCATAACACGTAAACCATTATTTCAGACAAATACGAAACCGAAAGCATCCAGGGCTCAATTCTCGAGTATTTCTCACCCTTATTTAATCACCTGAGTTCTAATTTCGTTAAGTGTAAAGGAATATAGTTAATGACCTTCGTGTGTCTAAGAAAATTTCCATTTTAAATGTGTCAGCTCTACTGTTGCAACAGACTTGCACGACCTTCTAGAGAAAAATACCTTTAAATTAGACTTATTCTGTATTGCCACTGATCTTTGTTTGGACAAAACGAGTTTTTTTCTGAATAGTTTTAAGAGTTAAATTTAAGGAATTTGAAAGAAGCGGAAGCCATAAGAAATTATTGGACAAAACAAACTCTTAAAGTGCGAAAGCTTAGTCTCGCCTACAAACAAACTTAGACGTTACAAGCAAAAGAAAACTAAAACAAATGTAAAACAGTTGACAAAGCTGTGAAAGCAGATTTTGTGACAACTTTTATGTTGCAAATAATGAAGAAAAAAAGAATAAAAACTTTTATCAGGACCTTGTATTAATGTGACTGATGCGATTAACTTATAGTTAAGACGTCTGCGCATCTTTTTATGCTCGCCGCAAAGCCCCCACAATGAGACTAATAAGCTTTGTATGAAGAAAAGTACACATCCCCCTATTAAAGAAACTCCCGCGAGGTTAAACCTTTCTAGATCTGTTACTAAACAGATACGGAAGTGATAGACTTCGTTGTGAACTACACGAGGCAAAATGCGATAATAAAGAGATTTCAAAAAAACACTTTCAACCCTGTAATGCATTGTTATGCTCCTCAAAATGGCTTAATCTTCAACAGAGGGCAAACTTTTATTGTCTCATGACCAAATACTTTCAAAACTGTATTTTATCAAAGCAGATTTGAACGTCGCCGTAATGTCGGATGTAAATTACGCAACAGACGCCCTCCATCTGAAAGGAACTGAGTGCTGCCCTACTTAATCAGTCAGCCGATAAATCAAGAAGTTTAATGACTCGAAACAATAGAAAAACAACATCACAAAAAAAAAAAAGAGAAAGGTTTAAACACACAAACGTGCACGCAAGCGTTTAGTCCTTCAAGAGTAAGTAAAATGAGAGGGGTGGGGCTGGTGGTGGGGATGTGGGACCCCTTTCGTCTTTCATTGTGCAACGATATTTAGCCCTTAATGGATACTAGCCTATTCTACTAGTTATGTACTATTTTTAACAGACGCGTGCTCTGGCTAGTAAATTAATAATATTTCTTATTATCCTGTGGTAAATTTTGTAATAAAACAACTTTTTGTTATTCAATCTTGTCAAACGTCATTGTTGTTACAACTCGGCGCTTTTCCTCTTCCTGACTATCAGTTCATATTCTCTATGCTGAATCATCAATATTATGGTTCGAGGATAATTATGCCACTGTAGGATCCTGTCGGCAAAATGTAACATTGTGTCCTTGTTTTTGCTTTACACAACATCTTTGCTCCTTATTTTCACAAACTGAGCATCAGGAATATCATTTCTCAAGTCAAAACTCTGTTACCCTTAACTGTTTTCTTAGATTCTTCCCTGAACAAACGTTTTATTTAGTTGACCGGGATACACCCACTAATGAGATAGCTAGGGTAGTATCTTTATGTCTATATGTCGAAGGTAACCAAACATTGGTGTGAGAGGTAGAAGAACATACAGTTAGTGGAAACAACACTTCAAACGTTCCTGCAAAAATATCTCAGCTCAACACGTGAATCGAAAGAGGAGATGGGGGGAGGGTTGGGCAAGCGTCACCCCTTCCCCTATGCACGTCATGGGCCAGAACTATATGAAAGAAATGAGACAAAAAGGCTGCAAAATACTGACCTAAGGCATTTACTTAACCCCATCATTCAACATTTCTATTTTAGGGAAGCTTTGGACCACCTTACGTGTTGCATTCCCAAGAAGATAACGCTGTTTATCACGTACAGGTTCTGCATGTAAAATCCATTAGTACAGAGGGGTGTCCTTCAGTTGAAGCAAGATGTCCTACGAGCGCCACGTCCCGTTGTACCTGTGCTTCATTCTTCTCACACTTGTTCTGCTGACTCACACAAGTGAAGGTAAGAGAGAATACAGATGCTGCTTTCGACCAAACATTGAATATTTCACCAATTTTTATATTAATCATCATATACTGTGGAATATTTGGACTTTTGCCGGAACTCATTAAAGAAGAACATACATTTGGGGGTGGGGCGCGCACGTCCGGAATGGCATGGTCTTCACACGACTTTTAACTATATACTTGGTAGATTTGATTATCGGCTATCGGTCTTCATGGCTTTTGGGTCTTCTTAAGGGGTAGAAGAAAATATATTTGGAGACGAAGAGTCTGGAGAGCACACTAACAGAGGAAATTTCACATGAAATACTTTTGTCGAAGACGAACAGTGATAAATTTACACCCAGCTTTTTCCCTTTTCTAAATTTACAGCAGCCAGTTTCAGGGCGGGAAAAGTTAATGTTACTACAGCTAGTCCAGGACTCTTCGGATGCGAGCAGGTTTCGTTTGCAGAGCCATTCCATGGTGGAAAGGAAATTAAAGTTTTCGCTTCGTTTGGCCATTCAGTTCAGAACCCCAGTCGTGGTAACGGTGCTGCCGTTTGGGTGGAATCAGAGGACAAACTTCGTTTCAAAACTTGCATTTCTGAATACAGTTTTGAATCTAACAAGACTGGGGAGGTAAATTGGGTTGCAGTGCAATCTGTACCTTCTGGGACACAAATGGGAACTACTTCTTTGAACTCTTGGACAACTGGAACAGAGTGCAAAAGGATCGACTTCCCGCAGGTTAACTCAATTCTTTTCTAAATATTATTTATTGCTTTTTGTATGAAAATAGCTGCAGTAAACAACTGAATAACTAGCAACCTAAAAAAGCTCTTAAAGAGAGAAATGTGATTAGATTGGACATTTCTTTGGCTTCATTTCGAATGTTTTAAATAAGCTAGCGGAGAACAGCTAGAAAAAATATCGTCGTGTAGGCTTGGTATACTGCGATGGCTGTCTTTATTTTATCTCCTTATTTTTTTTTTCAACGACAAAAGGCAGACCTATTCTAGTTTCGAAATGAAACAAAAAGTCGATTATTTTGGATGTTTGCATCAACTCTAGCCTGTCGAATTACAAAATTAAAAGCTCAAACATATGACAAAGAGGAAGTTGACTAAAACAATAGACACTTGAACGTTGTGACCGCTATTTTCCAAATACCATTCTTAATCAAATACCACTTGAAAGGCCAGAAGATAAGTATGTTTACTCAAATTTTTACAACTAAGCACTCAAATTGGCTGCACCGGCTTGCGTTACAGACGCTGCTAAAAATATTAACAAGGATCATGAAAAGTCAAGAATTTAGATCTCAGAATAAACGGGATAAAAGGAAAATATTGCTAAAACGAAACTAAATCTGCTCGAAAAAATGCTTCTTTGTATGTCATCGGGGAATTTAAGTTGCGTTTGACCCCAGAAGAGTAAATTCGAATAGCTACTAATAACACATAAGTCAAGCAACATAAGACACTTTAGAATAGTGTATCATCATCAAAATTACACAAGTGTTTTGCTCATAACGCTTTGTTCTTGAATTCTAGTTTGCTGTTTTTCTCAAGCAGGGCCTTTAGCTTTAATTAGAGTTCCTGAAAAGGCTTTAGGAACAGAGGAAATACAATTAATAAGTTTATCACACAGATGCACGCTCAGACGCCTTGCTACTCACTGGAATTAATGATCCTTTTCTCTCATGCACCACTCAACCACACACAATCACTTATCCACGCACTCACGCAATCATGCATCCTAGCGCCCATCCACACACGCATCCACGCATCCACGCACCCACGCATCCATGCACCCACGCATGCATGCATCCATGCACCCTCGCACCCACGCATCCACTCATCCACGCACCCACGCATCCACGCACTCATGATCCCCTTACACGTGTAACCGGATATGCACATGCGTATGCACACATCAGGAGTCCCTGGCATACATCAATTGCCCACGCACATTTACACGTTCACGAACAGATGGCACACTCACCCACTTATCCAATAGTACACCAATGACCTCACATTTCACGCACCTACACACCTTGCACACCTGTGCAAGTACGCATGCCCTCATGTACGGAACCACTCACTAAACCATCCATATCTGTATATCCATTCACCCTAAATTGAAACCTACCCATCCCACAGCCCTCTTTCATCGATCTCATCGATCCATCTATCTATCCAACCGTCCACTTATTCTAAACCGACTACACTATCCACTTACCCAGCCATGCATTCATGCATGCATCCATCAACAAACCCATCCATGAATCTATCAACTCGTGTATCCATACTAGCCTTGCATTATTTTTTTTTCAATTTAATTTCCTTTTTTCATGTGTAAAGCTGTTGTTTTAGCGATGTTCGCATTTTGCATTTTTTTGTCAGTTTTGCCGTCCTTCTTTCCTCTTTCTAGGGAAATCTTTTGTCATACATATATTTGATTTTTCAGCGTTTCCTGTCCCCTCCAACCATAATCGTAACACCTAGTCACCAGGTTCCAGAGAGACCTGGGGATGCGATCGCCTATTGGCTGGAAGAACAAAGTGAGAGCAGTTTCAAAATCTGTTTCCGTGAAAAGGAGATTTTTGCTGGACTCCACCAGAACATAAAAATAGTGAGTGGATTTCGAATATGTCCTATCATCGCTATAAATTTACAGCCTTCGATTGAGACAGGTCAAGATTGTAATGGGACTGGTGGCTTTATTTTGGCGCAAGAATCAAACAGTCACAATAAGAAAAATCGAAACCCAAAATCTCACGACTGGAGTTATGTTGCATTAGGTAATAGCGAATGCCAGTCGATCAGAAAGGTTGTATTTCGGCCAGGCCAGAACCGCCTGCAAGGTTTTTTGAGACAACTGAAAGAAAGGGGTGACTTCTGGGAAAAAATAAAAAGGAGATCGAAATAGCAAAGAAAAACGAAAACCAATAGGAACGGTTGCCATGGTTGCCGTATGGAGCTTCAGATACATGACCACATACAATTGCTTGTTCCACTTTAACAGAGAACAGTGTAAATTATGAGAAGGAGCAGTGGTACCCGTCTCATTCTTCTGTTTTGTTTTGGTTTTCCAGAATTGGTTGGCATTTACCAATCTAAGTATTGAAAACTTTACTTTGGCCGACAGCTTGGTGTTTGCGAGCAACATCTCTGCATCTCAACAAGATAATTCCGCGGTCTGTCAGGTAAAGATCTAGTAATCGATGACATAAACTTATAGTTGGCAGCCTGAATGTGTAATTTGTGCTGAAAAAAACTATTATCAACACTTTTATTCCAAGTTCCTGCAAGGAGGTAAAGTAGGAGAGCAGGCAGTGAGAAGTGAGCTTGGCAAACTTTAGTATTCTGGATAACGTACGCTGACAAGAGCAAGCAATCCCTTACTGTATTTTAGGACAAAATGGATAAGTTTCTATTCACCATGCGTTTCTCCCGTAAACCCCTAACCTTTTTAACTCGTCCCCTTTTGTAGACAACAGAGAAAAATTCCAAATCTTCAAGTCAATTTAGCGTTAGATACTTGCAACTCACGGTAATCAGTGACCACCTTTAATAAACAATTTTTATTACTTTTTTATGTTATAGAAAATCAACTTCACAGCTCCTCTCTTTGCTCCTCCCGTGGTAGTGGTGACTCCAAAACGCAGTTATAACAAGAACGACTCGCGTTTGTCTGGATCAGCTGGATGTAACGCAGTTTCCACTTGGGTCGAGGTAAAAAGTACCAATACTTGTTCTTTTTCTTGTTGCTGTTTCTTCTTCTTGTTGCTGTTTCTTCTTCTTCTTCTTCTTCTTCTTCTTCTTCCTCTTCTTCTTCTTTTTCTTCTTCTTCCTCTTCTTCTTCTTCTTCTTCTTTTTCTTCTTCTTCTTCCTCTTCTTCTTCCTCTTCTTCTTCTTCTTCTTCTTCTTCTTCTTCTTCTTCTTCTTCTTCTTCTTCTTCTTTTTCTTCTTCTTCTTCTTCTTCTTCTTCTTTTTCTTCTTCTTCTTCTTGTTCTTGTTCTTGTTCTTGTTCTTGTTCTTGTTCTTGTTCTTGTTCTTTTTCTTCTTCTTCTTCTTCTTCTTCTTCTTCTTCTTCCTTTTCTTCTTCTTCTTCTTCTTCTTCTTCTTCTTCTTCTTCTTCTACTTCTTCTATTGTTTTTTTGTAATGAATCTTTATTAACACAATAGACACTTATTATAACAATGTATAGACATAATAAGACTAACTTAAGATACAGGTCAACACACAAGTTTACAAAAGACGCTATTACACACAATTACTCCTAAATTACTGTTAACATATGCATACTGGTACAGCTAGATTTCGGTTAACATACACTTGGGCTGGATCCACTTTCAGAATTTCGCTTTGAAAAGTTACGTTATAAACATTAGATGGTGGTGATCTCAATAAATGGCTCAGTTTTGTTAGATAATACTGCTATATATCTTTCAAGGTCTATCTTCTCTCGCACCAGGGCAATATTAAGTCGGCGAACTGGTATCTCGACTCGTTAAAAGCGCACTTGTAAAGGAAATATTTACCAATGAGAATAAGATGGTTCAGGGTAAAAGAGATAGAAAACCCTGTAGTACACCATACATGATTTCATTTTTTTGTGAGGACGGGTTTTTTCTTGCAAATCTGATGGTACCATTGAATAAAGTCCGACCAGAAAGAACTCGCGACAGGGCAGGTGACAAAAAGGTGGAGGGTGGTCTGTTCAGTATTTACACAAAACAGGCAGTCGGGTAAGTTCACCTTTTTCATTTTGTGCAGCAAGCTATTGCTGTAAAGTATGTTGCGAATAATTTTGTACTGGAAAATTGCCAGTTTTATGTCCTTTGTTGCACGGAAGGGTAGAGAGTAGATAATGCGCCGTTTGCTTGCATCATAAACACACTCAATTAATCTTTTTTTCAGCTGTGGGAGGAGGGGGGTTTTTGCGGTTCATGATCAAATTGTAAAGATCTTTACAGGTTAACTTGTCGATGGTAAGCTGGGAAGTCGGAGTCTCTTGGGAATCTTGCACTTTTAAAAGATCTTTCCACTCACGGCAAGAAAGATTTTGCACGCCGTTACTGTTCCACTTTTGATAAAACACGGATGTCTTGTTTATTTTTATGAATCTGTTATTCCAGATAGTTTGATTGAGTACCTCTTCTTTATTATTTGGAACATGGGTGTTAAGTTCTTGCCAGTATGCGATTATGTTTTTGTAGAAGGTCGGGAGCGGATCGCTTAGTTTTAGGAACTTTACGTCATAGTTACAGCGAAAAAGGAGAGTACCACTGACATTCAGACAGAAGTGATAGCGGGATGATATTCCATGGGGAGTGTTCAGTAGAACAAAGACGTTTCACCCAACACAATGTTATAGCCTTTTCAAACAGCTTAAAGTCAGTCATATTTAAGCCCCCTTCTTCTTTTCGTTTCATCAGTGTTGTTTTTTTAGCTTCGGGTTCTTGTATTTTCATAGGTAATCGTGTATTATTTATTGACCTCTTCAGTGAATGACTCAGGCGTCTTCCGTACGCTGCAGACGAACGTCACTTTCGAGAGGGCAACAGTTTTGACTATGTTTATTCTGCCATAAATCGATATGTCTCTTGATGACCAAATATTTAAAGTTTTCTTCAGCGGACCTTAAGCTTGTCGAAGAAATTTTTTTGTGCTGCAAGTTCTTCATCATAGGAAAAGTAGACTCCAAGAGCAAGAACAGGCTCTTCGCTTAGTCTAAGGTTTAAAATTTTGTCCTTTCGGAAGCGTGAAGTACCTAGCCATAGCAATTCAGATTTTGACTGATTTATGCAAAGGCCGGAGCATTTTTCAAACTGAGAAAGTAGGTCGAAAAGATTGGATATGGACTGAGTGTCCTCTACAACGACGGTGGTGTCATCGGCGTATTGAGTGAGCCTTACAGGCTTTCCAGGTTCAATGTCAATGCCTTTGATATTATCTGCGTTTCTAATTGTGTCACCTAGAATTTCTATGCCAATTATGAATAGTAACCCTGAAAGAGGGCAGCCTTGTCTGACACCTCTGCTCAGGAAAAAGTGTTCACTTGCGAATCCGTTATTTAGTACGCAGCTGGAAATGTTACACTATAAAAAACACGAATCCATTGTCGAAGTTGGGGACCTAAGTTAAACACCTCTAAGCATTTCTGCAGGTAATTCCATTTAATGGTATCAAAAGCCTTTTCGAAGTCAAGGAAAATCGCAGCACCGGGTAAATTCTTCTGCTTTGTGAACAACATAATAATGTGTCTCAAATTAATCGAATACATTCCCCTATGTATCCTCCTTTCTGTTTGACAAGGATGGATGATTGATGGTAATACTTTTTCTAGGCGGACGGCAATGGCTTTGGTAGCGATTTGGTAATCGGTGTTGAAAAGGGAAATGGGTCTCCAATTCTTTAAATGTTCTAGGTTTTTGTTCTTCCTTGGGATCAGCAATATGATTCCGAGTCTTTGGGAGGTCGATAAACATCCTTTGTGGAACGCATAATTGAAACTGTCAACAACAAATTTGCCAATAATGTTCCAGAAAAATCGATAAAATTCAATTGTAAGGCCATTGGATCCTGGCGTTTTATCATTGCTGAGACTACTGAGTACTTTTGCGCATTCCTCCAGGGTTAGCAGCCCTTCACAGCTGTCCGATGCCTCATTTTGGAGCGGTGTTAGCTCGTCTGAATGAAAAAAGAAACTAAAGGAGGTGTCATATGGATTGGGGCTTTTGATTCGTAAATTTCCTTTAAAAACTTTGCTTCTTCTTCAAGAATTTCTTTGCGATTTGTGATAGTAGTATTGTTTTCTTTCTTTAAAGAAGTTATGTGTTTTTTCCTGTGGTTTCGTTTTTCTTCTTCTTCTTCTTCTTCTTCTTCTTCTTCTTCTTCATCTTCGTCTTCTTCTTCTTCTTCTTCTTCTTCTTCTTCTTCTTCATCTTCGTCGTCGTCTTCTTCTTCTTCTTCTTCTTCTTCTTCTTCTTCTTCTTCTTCTTCTTCTTCTCCTTCTTCTCCTTCTTCTTCTTCTTCTTCTTCTTCTTCCTCTGTCCATTTGATGTTATTCGGTGCCGAGAAAAGGAAGTTGAAAGGGCTGGGGAGGGGATAATCTTGTCCTTTCGAACAGCTCTGACCTTAAAAACATTGCAGTTTATATAACGTACTATTTCATGGAACGTAGAATGGTGAAACTTATTTTTTTGGGCTTTTAGCACACTTCCACAACAAAGACGGAGATTTGTGTGAGAACCTACAACAGTGACGCCAACAATAAGGATGCCATTGAAGTCGACTATTTGGTTATTGGAGGTAGGTAAAATATCAGGTCATAAGCTGAAAAAGAAAGAAGTACTGCATGTTCATGGTCATATATATAGCTGGTTAACCTTACAGGCAAATCGGTTTTCACAGTTTATTCAATGTTTTTCATACTTTGGAAATCTTAAAAGAAGCGGAGAAAAATCGTGAAATGTCAGACTACGTGTGTAACAGTAGCATTTGGTGAATCAGTTAGAGAAATGTTTTGCTCTAACCTGCTTGCCCGTTTATATTAAGTGCCCTCAAACAGTTATAAAACATGTTGGCAGCTTTGAGAATACAATGAGGAAAAGTTGATTTTAAAGTCTAATATGATATTTCCTTCTGTTCAACACAATGCTAGACTTGGATCCCTGCCTGGATGTTACCTGTGATTATTATGGTCTGTGTAAAGCTTTTGGTCCTTATGATGCTCGTTGTGTATGTGTCGACAGTTGTCCATCCTATCAAGAACCAATCTGTTCTTCAAACGGCACGACCTATGATAACAACTGTCTGTTTGAACAAGAAATGTGTCTGCTGCAGCTTAACTTTACCGTACAACATCCTGGCAGCTGTGAAGGTGAGCAGAAATGGTTTGAATTGTCAGTTTACAGTTTACCTTAACCAATCAACGCCCGTGAGGGAGAAAACAGGCCGTGAGGGGCCATGGTCCTCATTGGGTTTTTGATGTCATCACGTCTTGTTACGGCAGGTGTTTTCGACAACCAACTGATGAACCGGGCAAAATTTTAACAAAATTTGTCCAAACTAAAGCGATTAGGCAAATGTGACTAGAGATATGCACTTCCCCCCTTCCTCGACATTTAGGTGAAGAGTTTCCCCAAAAAGAAAAGAATATAGATCGCCTAACAAACCTACTTAATATATAGATTTAGCCAAGCCTAAAAGCGGAGCTCCACATCTCTCTTTCGTGCTTATTGGCCCGTAAAATACAGTAAATTTTAGTAGTGCAGTTATTCGCCAAGAGGTGAAAAACAGCAAGGGAAAACATGCGGATCGCTGAGGAAACTGTGAGTTGGCATATTTTTCTTCAAAGAGAAGACTTCAGCACGACTTTCACCAACAAAGACTTTTAAAAACCGAGAAATGCTTTGCTTATAGTTACTTAAATAAAGATTTCATTTCAATCTGTAACTAAACACACACTGAAATGGCTTAGCGGTTAAAAACAAAACGAACACGAAAACATGCCTCACTGAACTCACTCACTGAAACGGCGATTTTAAGTTTATTCGCTAAATTGGGACAGAAATGTCATTCACTTTAAATGAAGAAACCAAAAAATATAACAATTTAAGGAAGATAAAATATTCCACAACTGAACAAAAAAACATAAGGAGCTTTACACTTAGACTATAAACTTAAAAATGACGACAGAGCGACTCTTCAGGTGTTGAATACTAAATTACGAATTAGTCAAAACAAGCCAATATGCGTTGCTGAAGAAAAACAACCTACATTGAAAAAAAAACAACAGAAACTGAGTCTGGAATAGTCACGATTTCCACTTTTCGAGTAAAATACACTAGAATTGCTCTAAGAAAAATATTGAAAATTACCCACTAAAGTTCAAAAGGAAACTGAGCTTACTTAAGCTTAAGTTAAGCCTAAATATCAGATTGCTCACAAACGAAAATTCCTTTAATGAATTAACACAGGAAAAGGGACAAGAAATCTTCAAAGACATGAAATGTCATTCATATACGAAGCACTTGTTTGCCTAGGAAAGCAAACTGCATTCAGTTTTCCCCTCGAGTGAAGTTACTCGCAACCCGGCAAACGGGAACTACAAGGTATAAATTTCACAGCTATTTTAAACAAGTCTTTAAAACATTTCAAGAAAATTACCGTAATTTACTGAACATGTAAAGTCGCTCAATTAAACAATTTTTACAATATAAATCCACAATCAAATCTATAATTTACTTATCACTGAACTGAAAGAAGGACTGGACAATCTAAACGAAAGTCGCCGGGTTCTGTCCAGATCACCTTAGCTTTGAAAAAACAATTATGTCCTCGAACAAGGATTTCTTGCCTTTAAGCTCTCCAATATCTCCTATATGCGCCATCCAGATTGAAGCAATCCTTTTCCTTTTCAAGTCTTCATTCCAAGAATATAATCATCGTATTGAAAATCGAGCGTACGAGGAACCAGCTGCCATATTGTTTACTTCGGCTACAAGAAAAGATGCCATTCTGCCTCCCCCGGTCGGGTTGTCTTGGGACTCCCCTCACCCTTCCCCAGAGTCTGCACGGGCGGACGGACGGACGGACGGACGCTGACGTCAGAACCAACATTTTTCGGATCAACGGGTTACCAAATTTGCTTTCCCATGGTGCTTCGCGAGCTCCGCTAAAAATCACGGAACCGAACCCTTAAACTCAAAGATTCAGAATTGTGCACATTTCAGAAGTTAAATCCACAAGGAATGCCTTAGAGGTAGAAAGTAATTGTAGTTTTCGTGCAGCAACGATCGAAAGGGGTTTTTGGACTGCGTACTGGGATTTGAGTAGGTTAGCGCCAAAATAAGGCATTCAAGGCTTATTATAATTGGGCATTTTTGGGGAGTATATCCTGTTTTCTGCATGAACACCTTCCACAAACGAGTCGAAAAGGGAAAGTCACACTACCTTTCAAAGCAAACGAGTACTGTAAAAGACGCGCGAGTGGGCTCAGAAACGCGTCTGTATATTCAAATCTGTGAACATAAAAAGTTCACTGTCAAGCTCCCCAAATTCACATGAAAGTTGAAATTGGCAATTTAACTTAGGACAAAGGACACTTTATTTAACCTGGAAATATACTAAGCCATATGGCTAGTTTCTAGATATTCCACGACTAATGTTCAGTTAATGTTAGCTTAAGGTGTTAAAAGCCAAATTCATGTTTTCAAAGGACAAACCTTTACAAGCTTCAACTTTAAAAGCATTTTTCCCTTAGAAACTATTGTAGACGTTTTGAGATTACAAAAGAATAATAATAAATAAACCGCTCGAATCTCTGACAAACCTTACACATCAGAAGAGAATTTCCCATGATTTGGGGCGAAAGGATTTCATGCCTTCAAACTGAGGAAAGTTTCTAAACTTACCTTGCAATTGCACTTTTTACAATGCAATTAAAACATCGGGAAACAACCCTATCCAGTATTTAAACATTAGTGCGCTATGAACACCAGATATATAATTTCCAGTCACTACTGTTACATTATATTAAGCCTTTTTTGATTTTTGCAGGGTTTCCATTTCAACGCGGTCGTCGGCACATGCCACACATTCCATCCCTGGGCTACTCTCATTGTGAAGTAATGCGTTTTCAGCCGTATGTCTTCTATCCTGACAAACCCATTGAAGTGCAGATTACTGTCAACCACATCGATACCAGTGACAACTCGTATGTCCATGATGCTGCCGTGTCGTGGATTGAAGATGTCAGTTATAATCGATTTACGGCGTGTGTGATGGCAGCAGGTTTCAACGAGCGCAAGTCGACTGCTAACGTGACAGTGGATTGGATTGGTTACCAGGGAGCCCCGGTGGGTGGTGTTACAGGGGAGGTGCGCATATCACAATGGTGGACTGGGACGACTTGTGAGACCGTGAATTTTCCTTCGGTTAGTCATTTAGTTTGATCTTTGCGTACCCTGTGCCTTAGGTGAGGTAGAGCAGAATTTAAAAAAAAATGGCATAAACAAACAAAACTGTGAACGAAAAACAAAAGCAACGAAAAGCGGAGATTACGAACATCTACATGATTAAGCGCTTTTGTGGTGCTTGAATTGCTAGTTTCTTGAGGACTTCCTCTCCAGACAAACTGAACCTGTTATCAGCTTGAAAGGCATATAGCTCAAAAAAGAATGTGTCTTCTAGTTCATAGCCCTTATAAACTTAGATCATCAGATTTAAAGATTTTCAGGTTTAGTTGCGACTGTTAGAAAATATTGTCAACATTTCATTCTGAGAGAGATGCTTCTCTACCTTAACTAAAAGGGGATTGCTGGTGTGAATTGTTCGTACACGAAGCGACGAAAAGAATATGATTGTAGTTCATAATGAGTGACCAGATATGAGCGTATTTACAGCAACCCAGGGGGGCGTTTCTCATTAATTATTCCCTCTTTATCTTTTTTTTTTAAGGGAAAGTTTTCAAGGAAACCGTCAGTATTTATTACCGCGGCACATCACCACGCTGGTCTAAAGAGGGACGCTGCTAGTATTTGGATGGAGGACATCACGCAATCTTCTTTCAAAATATGTTTGAGGGAACTACAAAATTACGCTGGCTCCCACGAGGACATTTATGTCGTAAGCGTTTTAATTTTTGTTGGTAAGATGTTTTCTCTTTCATCGCACTACCTTATTGCGTCCGCCCTTTGGAAATCCCTACTGCATGTTTTGTTCTATTAGATGCTTGACGTTGTTATGCGGAAATGGAGGGCCTTTGAAAATGTTAATTAAGAAGTCGATTCTAGTTCTGCTGCGCTTAAGCCAATTAACTTAAATGAATGTTCAAACGCTTACCTTTTTATATCAGATTTATACCCATCATGTTCCTCTATTTTTCTCTTTGTTGTAGAACTGGTTGGCGTTTGTGTCTCTACACAAGCCCCTCTTCTCAGAGCACAATTCAGTTTATTTTGCAAACTCTCAGCATCCTCCGGCTGATAACAATAACGCCTTCTGCAAGGTAAGTGGCATTAGGTTCCATTTTTGTTTGTTAAAAAAAGCGTTCTCTTTCTTTCCGGTGACAAAAATAATGGTCGTAAAAGAAACGTATTCGGTACATAATCGATTTGTCATGTGCGGATCCAGGATTTTTTCAAAGGGGGGCTGACAATCAGTTAATCGGTAGTTGCGTATAAAACAACAATGTGCTATTATTTTTGTGATGAAAAAATAATAGACACGATGAGTCAGACAAGTTCGGAAACTTCCCAAGGTGGGGGGGGGGTACAACCACCTTAACCCGCCCCCGGGATCCGCCTCTGCTTGTGTGTGTGTGTGTGTGTGTGTGTGTGTGTGTGTGTGTGTGTGTTTAAGGGACAATTAAATAAATCCTTCATATTTCTCTTGTTTTAAAGGATACCCACTTCACTAAGACGTATAAAAATGCACCGAGCGTTTTTGTGTCAGCCAACCATTCCTCGAGTGGTGGAAATCAAGATCCCATGCACAATTCCATAACTGCTTGGGTGGAGGTAGGATAACGGAAACTCTTTTTACTTCGTGATCATTCATGGAAACCAAGTTTAATTATTAAGAGAAATCGGTTTATTCTGTAATGGACCATAGGGAATTATCAGAAGTTTCTTTTCCGACAACAAAACTAAATACCTTTTTAAAGCCAAATTTCAATACAGGCTGAAGATGTAAACGGGTTTGAGGCTTCAAATTGGCGAAATATAATGAGGGTAAAAAGTTGATTCAGATACCAAAAGCATACTTGACGCTGTCCGTAGGCCAATTACCAAAGCTCTGATAAATTGCTGCTTTAGCCTAAAACCCTGGGAGCGGTTGTTTGTGAGTCAGTCAATTCTATTCCAAGTTAAAAGCTATAGCAACTATATCCAGCGTTTTTATTTCTAATTTTAAGTTGAATTTAAAACAGCAAAATGCAAAATGCAGGGAAATAAAGTTCAATGAAAGCTATAAGTATAAACAATAATTTTACGCAGATACTAATCCTGGCTTAGGTGCCTGAACAATCAACCACTGCAACAAAAATCAGTCATGATTTGGTTTGGTTTTTGTTTCGCTTTCTTTTACAGTATATCAACACAACAGGGGTTCGAGTTTGTCTAAAGGAATTGTACAAGTCAAAGTATGACCCGCTTTCCATATCATACACTGTTTTGACAGGTAAGAATAAAAATTGATATTAGATAAATATTTTTACTAAATTAACATTTTTTATCTCCATGTTTGTTATTACGCAATTTAATTTTGGAAATCAAAATTGTCATCAAAATAAATTGAAATTGACAATACGACTAATTAAACCATGAGGTCAGGAGGGTTGCAACAAACCACCTTATATTATTAACTGTATAGAGATGTATTTTTGAAAAAGTTATGACTATGGGGAAAAAGTAGATCTTAGCAAGGGTTATTGGAATCCAAAAACAAAAAATGTGGGTAACCACGCGTTTTTCCGAGATAGTAAAGCAACCATAGTTCTGAAAAAGCGTTAAAATACAAAGAATGTATGGCAATTTCCTTCTAAATTTAAGCTCAAATATCTCTGAAAAATGCGTCGTTACCTCCCTATTTTCTTTTTGGATTCTGATAGCCCTTGCTAAGATCTGCTTTTTCCACATAGACATAAACCGCGCAAAAGTATTGTTGTATTAGGGGAAAATTCCTTAAGAAACCCGAATATCCCGAGATGCGTAGAATGTATGCGCAGTTACAAAAGGAGGCCCCGTCCTTAAACCTGTACTGTGATTAATAAGTGAATTTAGACAGGTAACACTGAAAAGAGTTGTCACAATCTGGTACAGCTTTCCTGCTTAGAAAAAGCATAATTTTTAGCGTTCCCAACAAGAAAAGAACGTACATGACAACCTGAAAATTTAAAACGTATGACTGACTTTCAAACGGACGTGTTACCTCGTAGACATATGCCAGCCTGAATGGGGTTACTTTGGCGGTTACTGCTACTTCACAAGTTCCACATGCACTTCATGGCTGACCGCTGTATCAAACTGTTCTGCAATGAGTTCAAGTCTGGTGACTGTTCACAATCAAGAAGAAAACGTCTACATCCAGCGCCGGCATAACGGTGGACGAAGCTGGATTGGTCTAAACGACAGAAGTGTTGAAGGGTCGTTCGTTTGGACTAACAAAGAAGTTAGCAGTTTTAGATTCTGGGCTTCGCATCAACCAAACAACTGGAGAGACGGAGACTGCGTGCACACTCTTGGTGCCAAGCATGGTTATACTTGGAATGATGTGTCGTGTGATAACTGCTACAACTTTACTTGTTTTACAGGTACATTTTTAAAGAAATGTTTTGAGTTATCCAGTTTTTTTTCTGGGTGGGGCGGGGGGGGGAGCAACACTGAAAATAATGCTCTAATAATTGTTTGTTGTTTTTGTTGTTGTCAATTTGCTTATCTCTCCGTACAAATGGTTGCCCCACCCAACCGCCCCCCTCCCGAGAAAAAAGAAAAAGGAAACAAAACAACGGAAGCAAAAAAAAAAGAAAAAAAGAACAAGACAAAAAGGGTCGAGCCATCGACTTTCACCAGGTTCATTATTTAACACTACACAACAAAATCAAGGTAAGCTATAGAAAATAAATTTGCCTCACTGAGCGCATCAGCGAAAATTAAGCTTAAAAATGCTCAATAAATTCTGGTAATCTCGTTCTTTTGTTTATCAAATATTTTGTGTAAACTTTCACAGTTCATATTTTTGCTTTTAGACTTGGACGAGTGTGCTACCAAGGCCGATGACTGCCATGTCAATGCCGCTTGTCAAAATACTGTGGGCTCTTACATCTGTACTTGTAAAGCTGCTTATACAGGAGACGGCAAAACCTGTAATGGTAAGAACTCAATCCAAACCGCGCCATACAGTTACTCCTAGAGAAATGTATTACCAACAATTTTGACTTGATTTTCTTATCGTATCATATATCGATTTTACCCTAGTGCACGCAGCGATGATGATGACAATTTTTTGCAACACGATTTTCACAGCTGTATTGTAGAGATACGTTATACTTTATTGCTGTTTCTAGCCCGTGATCAGGCTTCGCAGTGGGAAAATGACCTGTGTGAGAAAAAAAAAAACATCGGCGAGCGAAGATCCTGAATACAAACTCTAAAACAGCAACGCTAAAACAAACAAAGTATAAGCAAGAAACAAACTGATAGTTTCTGGATTTTCTTTTTCTTTTTTGAGGATTTACGTAGATAGGATATTACGCGAATAGCCACTTAGGACACATCGATTCCACGTGATTTGCGATACCTGTGTATATTTCCATTTAGATGTAGACGAATGTTCTACCAACTCTCACAGCTGCGATGTCAACGCTGTGTGCAGCAATACACTAGGATCCTACACCTGTGCATGCAAAGCTGGATATTCAGGAGACGGTCAATCTTGTAGCGGTAAGCTGTTACGTTTTGCTGTTCACGTTAGTTAAACAAAATTCTCTGTTAATAATTCCCTGCCTTACTCACGTGGAAAAATGATGGTCTTCGGAAAGTGCTTACCACGAGCACATGGCGCGCTCGCGAGGCAAATCTGACTTTCGAATCGGTCGGTATAATAAGAAATCACTATGGCATAAAAAGCCTTTTAGGACATGTGTAAAAGCAATCTTAGACAGTTTTTAAAAAAGTTGACTGCTAGAACAGTTTAGAGGAGTGGCAATGAGAGCACTAGCTTTAAAACTCTAAGGCGACAGTTATGCTTAATTTCGGTCACTGCATGCACCATAATCGGAGAACGAACCATTGATGAATGAAACAAGCACCCTCTCTTGTTTAAATGAAAGGGTAGTGAAGGTCTATGAATGCCGGAATGAATGAATGAATGAATGAATGAATGAATGAATGAATGAATGAAGCCTAGAAAGCCGAACGTTTCTCCTTTCAGCTTATATTTAATTCTAAAATGTAAACAGGAACAAAGTTTGTTGGTAATTCACGTCCTTAAGAGGCAAACAGGCTATGTATGTTGAGGGCATTTAGGAGGGGTGTAACCCACATTAATTTAGGAAGAAGACATGACTGAGAGTCCGTTTTGTGGAGTAGTTCTTTGCTTGTAAATGAGATAAATGTCATGATCGTTTTCTGTCTGAGATCCAGTGGACTAACAGTACCGTATTCTCATCATTAGTTTTCTATATGTTTCATTAGATTTCTAAAAACAATCAATAGCAACAAGACGAAAAAAAATTATTTCGGTTAACTAGATAGTTAGAATCGCGTTAGATTAAGGTTGTACCGTGTGCTAGTTTTAGCCATCATGTCAACCTACAAATATTACCGTTACACATAACAGACATTATAAACCTTTTTTTATTTCACAGATATTGATGAGTGCGCCACCGGTTTGCGCAGCTGTCACAGTTCACGAGCCTCATGCACAAACACAGCAGGATCCTACAATTGCTCTTGTGACCATCCTTACACAGGAGATGGAAGAACTTGTAATCTTGTGGCAGGTAACGATTGAAGCAAGGTTGCATTTTTTTCTTATTTCATTAAACCAAACAGAAATCTGAAATCTGTCAGACCGTCTCTTAGAGTGGGTCCCATTGCACAAGAAGAGGTGGAAAGTGAAGATTTGTCAGAAGTTCAAACAATCTCGACCCCCTTCCTTAGGTAATTTCTTTGACAAGAAAAAGGATCACCCACCCCACCCCTGCCCTTTCCTCTATATCAACTACTAGGGTGGGATTGGAATGTGTTTTAATTTTTATTAATTATGTTTATGTGGCAATATAGCGATATGCCATCTTTGTTTTGAATAAAAAAAGAAAAACATAAGTAACATGAGTGAATTATACTTGCTTAAACAAAACAAATAAAACAAAAAAAAAACAAAAGCAAAGGACAACGTTAACAACAACAACAAGCTCGCAAGGCAAAAATTGTTTAGAGCTTGCTTCATAATAAAAACAGTTACTGGAATTAAGAATTTGATTCAATCTGCATCGTCTTTTTTAGCGTTTTGTTGTACATCAATGCTCCATGTTGAAGGTTTCATGTTTTTTCATGTTTTTCAGGTTTCCATGTTTTAATTTTGTTTGCTTGTTTCTTTTGTGTGTGTTTTGAAAGGCTAGCTTCGGCTACCCTTCAGTTTACATTTTAATTACGGAAGGACACATTTTTGATCGAGAGCCTTCTTTCTTGAAATTAGTCCGCGGCTAAACTACAGAATGCCGGGCCACTTACACATATCTTCAAACGTGCTGGCTCGTTTGGCTTGTTTGCTCACTGCCAAGCCAAACGAGCTACCACATATATACACCCAACACTTAGCGCTCAAATAATTCATTTTCTCGTTCTTTTTCTACCCTGCCGCGGAGCCATTAACGAGCCAAACGAGCCACCACACATATACAAGTCCGCTTTCCATTGCCACACACAACAGCTAGTCTGCCAGTTTTCTGAAGGCGTACTCACTAATACTTATTAACAGAGACCCAAAACGCGTCTAACGATGGCATAAATATAAACATAAGAAGAAAGAACGAGGTAAATCATGAAACAACTTAAAATAAATCAGTAATGACTTTTGTAAGCTAATCAATCCACTGCCCTTATCGAACTTCATAACGGCTACTGAACACGAACAATATGCATGTTTTATTTGTTAGCTTCTAATTAATTCTACTACATTCAAACGAACGTAAACTAGTATTTTCGCCTTAAACTCCTAGCAAAGGCAGACGTTAAGCAACAACACGATAGTTTTTCATTCTCAAGCGCACGCAGAATGCCGTCAGATTTATTCAGTGAGCGTAAGAGAATAGTACCACGATCAATAAATTGCATTGCACTGTCAAATGAATTGGTAACTGGCAATCTGTTAGAAGTCTTCCTTTTTGCACATACTGATAAGTGACAACATCGGTCTTCCAGCGATTATCCATTTTTAACAGTCAACCAGAAAATAGGTTATTGCTGTCATTACTACAAAGGTGATACGTTCTGGCCACTATGGAAACCAGACGCATCGGGATTGTGCCCTAAATCCTTTAGGAAAGCTCACAAATTTCTCGGCACCTTAAGTAAAACAACTTGCCTTAAGAGCATAGCTTCGATTCGATTTGATGAGTAAGATATACCCCCAAAAAGGTAAATTACAATTAAAATCAGCATAACATACTTGTTAAAGAGGGCAAGCAATATCTATTCATGCAACGGAGTTTCCTTCACTCTCGACTAGTCGTCAGTGTTACTTAGTGGAGTAAAGATTGAAAGATAGTCATTGTGGATGGCGAATGTTAGAAATTTCGCTACGACAGTAAAACCTGCAAAACCTTAAGCGTATACATATACTGGCAGCAATTCTTAAATATTTCGAATAAGATTCTGGTCTAAACTCTGTTCATTCGGCGGAAACAGGGCATTTTGTTATGAGTCTGAGTTCAAACCATATAGAAACCAAGAATCAAGAACAGCTACAACCTCGGTCACAATTATTCCTTGAAACATCCCGTTTGCTCATTCAATTTTTATCAGAGTGAAACATTTTGATTTCAGAAACAACATTGAAAAGGGGAAGGGTGAGCTCACTTGCACAAACTGTTTCAAGGTTTGTGGCCAGGATTGAAGCTGAACAAGTATTAAGAGCAATAACTACATGCAACGCAAATGAAAACATAGAGCTAGAATATTACCGGTAAAAATGAGCCTAACAAAGAATTCAGATTTCTTCCATGTTCCAGGAACTCCTTGTAAGAACAAAGGACAGGGCTGGGCTAATTTGGCACAGCGAAAAAAAATAAGAACAAAAACAAAAAAAGCTGAGCAACGAGAGAACTAAGAAAGCGAGTCAACGCAGCTTTAATTTATGACATCTTAATACGGTATCCGATTCCTCTCATAATCTCCTCAATTTAAAACAAAAATAATATACACCGGAATTCAAATTTCAAAAACGATCAGGGACAATAAGCAGGGTAAGGTAAATCAAATGGGGGATATTACCAAAAGGGACTTCTTTGTGGTGTTGGTTTTCTCTTTCACTCACATATATGTAATAACACTATGAGAGAGAATTGTAAAAAAGAAAAGAAAAAGAAAAAAAAAAGAGAAGCTTTTGGTGAACTTTTGAGAACAAAATATGTGACAAAATACTAATAACCTTTCCACCCGGGCCTTCAGTTACTGCAGCTTCAATAATATTCGTAGACGTACAAGTATTTCTGAAACAAATAAACAACCACTTATTAGTTTGTTGGCTCCATTTCATCTCTGAATTGTCTTTAATTCCTTTTTAAATTAGGAGTAATTCAAACATCTGAAACAAAACAATTCAGTTTGTTCACTGATGATGTTTAATACCAGTTCAAGCGTACTTTCGATTTGAGGAGTCAGTCAGTTTAGGAATTAGGTCGAGCAAGTTCCTTCAAACCGGGATTGCTTTCTAGTCATCTGTCCTAAGTTATCTGGTGGAAGAACAATTACATTGGTCGTTAAACATCTTGCATGGAGTCCTTTCGTTCTTGCGTTACCAGAGCGTAGAGTGCCATAGAAAACAAACAAACATACAAACAAACAAACGAAAAAAACAAGGACAAACGGGGAACTCTTTTTTTTAAAAACAGAATGACGTTTTCTTTTTATTTCTTACATCGTTTACCCAAGATTTTAGTGTGAGTGTTCATGTGAGTGGTATGTACCTCCAGACACGTGCTGGTATGGTTCGATTCCTTGACTGAGTACGGCTACAAGTTTACAAATAGCAACGGTAATCAACCTTACGGGTCGTAAAAGGTCATAAAGAAAACAGCCAAAAGAGATTTTTAGAGAAATTCCTGGACAATCATTATCAAAGTTCTAGATATAGCGCCTTAAAATACAAATTTGATTTTTCATTAATTACTCTTGAAAAACTAAGGTATTAAAGAAACCCTTGCACCAAGAGCCTGGTAAAACCAGGGTTTTACCCTGGTCCAAGCCTGGTTAAAAAACCAGGGTACCCTGGTTCTTAAACCAGGCTTACCAGACTCAAACCCTATGTGCAAAAAAGTCTGGTAACCCTGGTTACCCTGGTTATTTAGAAAACCAGGGTTACCAGACGTACCAGGGTAACCAGGGTTTAACCAGACTCTGAGAAGTCTGGGCTAACCTAGGTTACCCTGGTTACCCTGGTAAGTCTGGTGACCCTGGTTTTCTAAATTACCAGGGTTACCCGGGTTTAACCAGGCTCTTAAGGTCTGGGTTGACCAGGGTAACCCTGGTAAACCTGGTTAGCACATTTTACTGAAAACCAGGCTTACCACACTCGGACCCTATGTGCAAAAAAGCCTGGTTAACCCCGGTTTCCCTGGTAAGCCCGGTAACCGTGGTTGTCTGAACAACCAGGGTTACCCAGGTACATTATTTTTTACTATAACATCTGGGTCAACCCCGGTAACCTTGGTTTTTCTAAGAAGCCTGGTGATGCTGGGAAATTTCAAGAAAGCATTGGAAACCAGTAAACTAAGGTTTGTGGCCAATGTTCAAAAAGACTAAAAAGCACAGTATCCTTACTATGGATAACATGGATATAGTCCTGGGCCCAGTTGCATAAAGCAACTTGAGATTAAAAGGGTTTTTTTTGCAACAATTCCCTTTGTTCTGGAGGATTTCTTCGTGTTCTCTTTGTGTTTCCTAAAGTACTCTACTCTATACTCACTACTCTGTCTTCGGCTGAGTTATCCGTGATACTGTGCCAAAAAGTCCTCCAGAACAAAGGAAATGGTTGCAGAAAATTCGCACTTAATCTTAAGTTGCTTTATGGAGCCGGGCCCTTGTGAACTAAACGCAAATACTAGGAGTTACACAGTACATGTATCATGAAAGGCCCAAATGTACATGTGCACACACAATTACTTAAAGAGCCAGTGTCACCCAAAGTGCTTTACGCGCCGAGGTACATTTTTCATATATGAAAAATACACCATTTTCTTGATTGTCGTGAAGTCTGATTTGTATCTTCTTCCATCACTGCTGTTAGCGATCCGAAAGCACTAGTGTGAATTTTGACTTGACGATTTCGTTGTATATTTCCGAATTCTGAGGTGTTTTCGCAGTGGGGAAGAAGATCTTTAAATTGGATGCCTCATAGGGTTCAGGAAAGTTGAGGCGAAGACCGAGTCTTCCTTGTGTTCACTGTCTGTTTATGTTTTATTTTTACAAAAAGCGTAAGTGGCTATTCTGGTTTGCATCCATCGACATCAGTCAATGCGATCGATTGAGCAATCAATCGATCGGACTGTAATAGATCCATGTATATGCATTGAATGCAGACTCAGATCTTGAGTAGTTTTCTCCAGTGACATCTAGCGACGAAGACGTCAATATTCTTACTACTTGTTTTTGTCTTATTATTCTCATATCGAGTGGAAGTGGCTACTCTGGTTTTACGTCCATCGAGATCGATGATCAATCGATCGATCAATCAATCGGTTGTTATAAAAGCTCCATACGCGTTGACTACAAAGTCAGATCTAGAGTTGTTTTCTCCAGTAACATTTAGCAAGGAAGATATTATGATTTTCAGGGGCTACTACTGTGAATATCAGCTTGCTGAAAGGCCAGTGCGGCAGGGTATAATTTGCGAAACGTCCGGCAAATGCGCCAGCCAAACTTCAAAACAAAAGCACAACCGTGTAAAGCACTTTGAGTGACACTGGCTCTTTAAACAATACCGCACCAACATACTACCTAAAATCTTCAAGTACAAGGTATACATTGTAGGTTGTAATGAGAAATGATAAAATGTAAAAAAAGTTATATTTGTCCAGGTTTATCCTGCATTCAAGACTACTACAGCAAACCCCAAGCCCAGTGTACATGTACACTGTATGACGCTTTGTATTCTATGCCAGTCACTTTGTGGCCACATTCAGTTTACCTCAGAATGTCAATTTTTAACAAATCTCCAATATCAGTTAAAATATTTACAGTGTATCTGTGCATATGAGGCGAAACCAAATGAAAAGAATCATTGACTAACAGGGAGTATACACATTCACTGATTTTACATTTACGTTCTTATCTGTTTTGGCTGCCTTCATTTCACTTGCGGTTAACAATCTTCTGAGTTCAGTCCTCTTATGGCCTTATACATGTAGACGTGGTCCTAGAAAAAAATATTGAGAAGAAATTAAAAAAAAGTTCTAGGCCTGTCATACACTCAACATTATTAGGTTGTAATGTTAATTTTCAATAACATAATTATATAAAGGTTCATGTAAATTTACAATAACATTATGAATACAGTTCAAGCAGTGAACAAAATTAGTAAAAGGTGTAAATATTAATTTAATGACTTTTAGTCAAGTATTGGGTTCCAAAGCTGTGGAGTGGCAAAATAAGAAAGATTTCTTAAAATAAACTGTCACTTTAGTGACATCGACAAACATCGTAACCATTACAGTGATAGTCGATTTCAAAACCTTAATAGCCCTGACCAGAATACAATTTTCTAGTACACCATAACAGAACACATCCTGTTTGCATGTATTGTACTCAGTGAATTCACGATGATCCGGTTTTCACATGTTCATGTACGAGGTTCCAACAAATCTCCAAAAATGATGTGCCTATTGACTGAGTGAGAGGACTAGACAGGAAAATATTTGGCTTACGGTCATGGTGTACAGACTGAGCACAGCGAGGTCTGTGTGCCATGACCGGCTTGTCCTAACGCTGTCAATACACATTTACCATATCACCAATTTTATGCTACATGTAAATACATGTATTTTTGGAAAATTTCAAAACTATGCTTAAAAATACTCAAAGCAAGTTAAAGTGCACGCGTGTTGAATGAACCAATGATGTGTGCAAGACTGGACGGCTTTTTCCAGACTGGCTTGCATCAACCCACCTGGCCCTACACACATCAACTCGGAATACATCTGTACCGTATATAATACACTAAGAGAGAACTGTTGGCCACCCATCATGGAAAAACGGCTTAGTTACAAAAAGCCAAAACCACACCACTTCTTTACTTTCCTGGCAGGGATGTGCAACACTGTGCCATGGCTGTTGATGTGTCACTACTTTCAACTACTTATGCAAATTGATGTCAGTTTTCAAGATATCATGTTGTTGAGTGGTGAATTGTTCATGGGCACCAGCTAGTTTTTTTTTATAATATTGTGTTGGCGGGGATGTATGGTGGTATAAGAAGTTGAGGTCTCAAGTGACTGAAAAATGAAAATGGTGGACATGAAATTCAAAGCCCAGATGCAAGGAAATACAATGTATGCTACTATTGTAGTTTTAACCCTGTTATCCCAAGCAGTTAGCCTCTAGTGGTCTAACGTGGTTGTAACTGGGTGTAGATGTTATGTAGTGAAATGAAATGAGACCCCAAGAGAAGCTGAGCCTGAGGTGTTCCCTATACCAGCCCAGAGTTCTAACCACTACATGTACAGTAGTAACCTACATTGTACAGAATGTAGATTACATAGGAGTCTAGACGTGAGCTACAGGTGTACAGCTGTATTGTAGGGCATTACTTACAGTACAAGGTCACCATACAGTCAGATGCCTTTAACACTACCCTTTCTAGCACTATGCAGGACATGATACAGTACGAACCTAGTAAGATGACCTACTTCACTAACAGATTAGTACAATCATGTACATGTAGCTGGAGTGCAGAAGGTCAGGGGTATGACTTCAGTTAGGGATTTAACTTGGTGTCCTAATCCCACAATTGCTTCATGTTGAGCACATGTATCAGCATTCTTTTGGTTAATAAATGACCAATCTTAGTAATTATTTACAACATCAGTAATTATTTTACAATATTAATAACCATGGCTCTATATCAGCAGGGCTTTTGTTTCAGTGTACTGGTCGGGATTGTGGTTTGTCCACAATAATCTAGTATCCATGTCTTAAAAATTCAAGCATTCAATGATCACCAAGGAGATAATGTCTTCATATGACATGAATCCATATGCCATTCTGTCAAAATCTTTAAAAGGAATGCCTGCAACCAATGCCCAATACACTGTACATGTACACGTCCTTTGTTTAAAGAAAACAGATCTACATGTAAGCAACACAAATTTGAAGTGTAACATGAGGATTCTAATGTCTACAGCTAAAACGTTGTCTGATTTTACAGCCTTGAGCTTACATGAGGAGACCGAAAGGTAGTATGGGTAGCTGAAAATAGTTTGTGATTCGGCTGTAATTTCGCAGTTGTCACTACCATAGGAGGGGTCAAAGTACAATAAACACTTGCCAGTATGATTTAATTTGTGTAGGGGTGAGCCACAGCTAAGCTTGGTAAATTTATTAATAGATTACCCATAGCACCTTGTGGTCTCATTGCGTAGGTTTTCCGACAACGTTAATTGTAGCTGTATGTTTGAGTAACTTACCTGTCCATGTGTGATGCATTCCTTTGCTATGTACAACATGCATCAAGAAACTGTTTTGCTGTAGAACTTGGAGTCATACTGATACAATGTGTACAAATGTAGAAACCTGATGAAAAATTTTGAGAGTAAAATTAATAAATGGATCATAAAAAATAAACTTACTACTCACATACATGTACATGTAGCTACATCTATAAAGGTGAATGTAAATCATACTTTAATTTCATCTATACCACAGTAAATGAACTACATTAGAGATCCCAGGAGATTGTTGAAGGAGCAGTGTACATGTAGATGTATGAGGTTCAGGTTTGAACTGAAATTTAACTTCTATATAGGATGTAACTAAACAGTGCCAGTCATCTAGCCCAGTTGATTGTGTTATTGACCTTTCAAATACATGTACAATACATGTGTAAGTTAATATTTGGTTCTTGGGCAAAAGTGCAAAAAACTCACTGGAGACAGTTTGACACACTGAACACCATCCCCTTAAAGCCAAATAATTTTTTTCCTTCAGCTCTTACTTTAGGTCAGTAAGCACATAATTTTTTGAATTAGGAAATAAGCCAAAAATTGAAAAGTTGCCATTTTGAAGGCTGTTTTCCCATAACATGATTGAGCAGTTTTGATGATTTTCAAAAAAAGCTAACATTCATGAGACACTCAAATGCCCTCCTGGATTTATAAAGTTCTTTCATCTACATGTAGACTACTCCGAACAAGTAGGTACATTGTTTTCATAATGTTTTCTGCACACTACAGGTGTAATTAGTATATCACATGCCATTCACCTCTGAGCACAACAGTGGTCACCTCCACAGTTTTTTTGTCCATATCTGATAACAAGTTACCTGTACCAGTCTGTGGGGCTGGATATTAACTTGTGTGGCATAATAATTATTATACTGAGAGAACCATTATTCACCTTAATGTCTGTGACATTTAACATTTATTCCATGAGCATGTATGTACTGGGTATAGGGTGGTAAGTAACCAACAAGGTGCATAGCACAAAGTTGATAAAAATCACCTCATATCCTAAATGAGCACAACAGAATTAATAATATTCCTTTATTAAATCTCAACTTTAGTTATCTTTTCTTAATTATGGGTGGCTGTATTTTGGACAAGCTTCTAGCTTTTACTTGGATGATATGCTATTTTGAATGCCATGGTACTTGGCATGCAGTTTCCATGCATGCAGCAAAATCAAATTTAAGGTGCCAGTGCATGAAGGGACATGTTGAAATTTGTGTTGCATGAGCTTAAAAAGCACCAGCCACACACCAAAGGGTGTCACATGTTGTTGCAAAAATGTAAGCACCTTTCGATTTCCTCTCTGCTAATGTTCCTGCTACAGTACATGCCTTTAGCATAACAATTGCAGTGTCGCACTGCTGTGTGTCTCTGTGACATGTCCCCTCATACCCTCGCATCTACCGTATACAAAAGGAAGGAATTCAATGCCTGAAATTGAGAATTTAGTGTATTACTACTGCGTGTATAGGGTCTCCACTGTGCGTCTGTCATGGATAAATTACTGTTTAGTAGTTAGGCATACATTGGACATTAGGTTGGGATGAAAGTTCATAAATCTGGTGACCATTTTAGAACTGTTGATTGCAATGAAAAACTCCCATATGCAAACTCCCTTGAAAAGAGGACTTTGAGAAATGCACACATTTCCACCTTATGCCACTAGAATAAAAATGCTATGGTGTCAAGTCCTGGAGTCGTTACTATTCAAATAATATCAAATCTGATCATGTTAGTACACATCACTATCTCTGCTTAAAAAAATTAAGAAATCTCATAAACCGTGAAAGAACTCACTAATTGGCAAATTATGCATGTTTCATTTCATGTTTTCTCCGCTTTGACAAGTGATTAAAAGAAAAATTTAGACTTTCATTGTATTCAAGTTTATGTGTACACGTATCTGAGTGAAACGCATTTCAACTGAACTGTTGGTTAGCGTGTAGGCATTATGAAATCACCTACAACTAATCACCAATGATACATGTAGATGCATGGAGATACACGTACGTGCTTACATGTGAAATGCCTACTCCTCAAATTATTCGGATTTGCGAAGTTCTGATAGTGGTACGTCGACTACTTCTTGGTCGGTAAACCTTTGTTTTACTACGCCGGGCTTATCACACTTTGATGTGAAAAGTGTAAGTCACAGAATGCCACATGTGTGAACAATGGCTTTCGTTGTTACTTGATACCACTGTCCCACTTGGGGTCAATTTCACAAAGGCCGTTTTTGATTATGATTTGCAACGTGCAAATTTGCACAGTGTACGCTTCAAAGAAAGGAACTTTAAGCCTTCCATTGAAAACTAAATGTACATGAAATGTTAGTCATACCAGCTACGTATTATGAGGAATTAGGTTACATGTACTCACCGGCCTTGAAATCGATCGATCAGTCCGTTGGTAATTCAGTCCGTTTATACTTGAATCGAGCAATCATGAACCATCTTTACAATCACCTTCCAACAGACCACGTTCTGAGTTGTGCCTTGCTAATCGTAAGCGAAAATAATCTAAAGAATAGCGAAATAAACCACTTTCACGTACGATAACCAGCTCTATTCGACACAAACCCATTTTGTTTGAAACTCACCGCCGGTTACCCAGCTATGCGACCGGGCCGCTTTCAAGGGGTCATGTGATTTACAACCGCACGCTCGAGAATTGCAGGCGCAAGTAACCGGTGAATGTGTGTCTGTGTCTGTGATCTGTGTGTGTTGGATTTCTCCGTGTTTGTGTGCGCCAGAAAGTGAAACGTGGATAGTTTTTTACTCCAGTGGTTGAAGAGTTGTGGGATTCGATGCAGAGCTGCCCTCCCTTACACAAAGGTACAGTATTAATCTTAAATTTCTTGAATAGATTCTACCTCCTCTTTGGCGGCCATTTTGGTTCGTTCGGTTCGGCTGAGGTCAGAAAAGTACATGTAAGTTACTCGGCCGAGTTTGGCGACCAGACATAAATGTCCAGTGAAAAATGTGAGCTTCATTTGCAACATATTCGAATTTTACCTAATAAGTTGGATTTTTGCAAGAATATAGAATAATAATTCTTAGATATTGACTTTTCTTGCAAGTAATGCACCTATCAATGGTTTGCCCCAGGATGGGGGGGGGGGGCGGGCAACCCCAGGGAAATTTGACATTTTCAGGTTTTCAAGTGTCAATTTCCCCACCCTTGGGTCTTCATTAAGAGTCAAATCCCTACCCCTGGGGATCACAGACCTTGAATAGTAATGTTGACGAACTCAGGCACTCACAACAGGCACATTTTATTGCAGAATTCAGCGACTCCAGAAGATATTCTGGTGACAAATGGTACCACCAACTTCGTGCATTTCCCCAACTGGAGAGGGCAGATTCTAGCTGTTCAAATTGTACACTGCCATTAATATTATGTGTGTACTGCGCGCATTGTTGTCATGAGATATTTTAGCATTGCTGGCAATTTAACACACATTTTGTACTCCTGACAATACCTGTGAATTGCTTTATTTTCTTCTTCCTTGTCTGAGGTGCCTTTGCTGCCCCTCTCTATATAACTATGTGTTATAAAACTTCAAAGATAGATAACTGATGGGTGTTAAAAACAACATTTTTTGGGTTTAAAAACATCAAAATGCTTCTTAACATTTTGTTCTGCCATCGCTCATGAAAAGAAAGGCCAAGCAAAGAATGTGGGAAGCTCATCCAAATGACTTCTGGGTATTTCCAAGATGGCGGGCCACTCATTTCCAGACCCTCTCCACCTTCCAAGATGGCAACCGAGTCAAATTATCCACCCGGCCAGGGGACCGTTGTGGTTGTCAAAATCCCCACCCTGGTAGAGCTTCACGAAGTCAAATTCCCATGGGTTGCCCCCCCCCCCCCCCACCCTGGGGCAAACCATTGATAGGTGCATAAATAGGTCGAATAAATTTCAATGACTGTGTTATAGTCAAGCAGCACTCTCGTTCTGCAGCTAATTGGAACGATCTTTACAACAGCTTGATATACAATGTCGCCTCAGGACAAACGTTCATTACTCAAACTCAGTCAAAAAGTTGGACTTGGTGAGCAAATATAGACAGGCTAAATTAGAATCTATCTGGCAAGCCATTTGCATGTCACTGAATAAGAATGGTCTCTTTTGTTCATTAAACATTAATACACAAGTAAATAACTGGCTGGATATTCTAAAATTTCTCAATCAACATTACCTTCTGTAAAATCAAAGTGAACCAGTTTTGGTGTGAATTTTTATCAACTTACCGATATTGTGTTTTTGCATTCCTTCTACCATGAATGACTGGGAATTATTAATTTAGGATAACCTTTATTGACATGTCACTTTTTGGTCATATAAGAAATAATGTACATGTGTCAACTTCAGATTTTACTTCCAATTCAATTTCTGGTGGTCTGCAATAGCAGTACTGTCAAGTTCTATTAGTTGAAACTGTTATTTAAACATACTTTAGCGTGCATGGTTGCTGAAGGAAAGTATTTATGTGGGGCCTCTTTGCATGGATTTCCTGTCTGGATGAATAACCCTACTTTATTTATGTTTTATTTATTTATTTATTTATTTATTTTGTTATTTGCTAAATACTGTATACAAGATGGTCACCCACCCACTCTTTCAGTTTTGTAACTAAATGGTGGCTACATGTATACATAAAGGACAAGACAAGCATTTTAACCCTTTTTGGGTGAGAAATCTAATAAACTAGCCAGTCCACCCAGTCTTTCATGTAGAGCTGGCCCTTCAAAGACCTTTGCAAGTCACTGAGTAGGTGTTTCTAGTTACAGTTCACCAATCAACTTCTGTTATGTTACAGTACTTTTTTGCCTCAAATTTTGTCAGTGGCTGAGAATATATGCTATACACATGTACATGTATATATGGGTCCATTTAGTGACTATTTGGTTTGTTAAGCATACAATAGTATTTTTCACTGTTTAAAAATACACCATTTATTAGGGGTTGCATGTACGTAATTATAAGAGCACGCAAAAGGTGTGCCTGTAGATGCCATACCAAAGGCACTAGCTACTCCTATTCGTCTGAGAGGAACTGTACAATATGGTTGCAGTTTTTTGGTTATTTCCCTTGGTATTTTATTTATGTTTATTTTACTTTGTATTTCTTTTCCAGGTGCATTTGTTAAAAACTGAAAACAGTATTTCCAAGTCTAACAGGGAATCCTGGGCAACAAAGCAGATAAGAAATACCACAACATTTGCAGTTCAGGGCCTATTTAGATAGTCTGAGTTTTACTTATGCTGCTGGTCTGGCATATCATTGGAAATATTGTAACGAGTTCACTTCATTTATCATTGCCTCTGGCTATGACTGTCGTAAGGTTTTAACACATTTCAAAATCCTGCAGCATTTTTTTATGCCATGCACGACAGGCATGAGAAAGTTTTAGCTTTTATTTGCATGGAACAACTTGCATGGTAGGCTGTTCATTAGCATGTCGCATAGTCTAAATGGGCCCTTTATATGTACAGTGTAGTTTTGTTACTTTTTCAATTAGACCTGAAACTGAACAGAACAGAACAGAGGTATTAGTTTAAACATGGAGCAATCCTGTAGGGTGAGACACTTTTGCTTGGATCACTTGTTACATGTACATAAGCCACATTAGCAGTTCAGACATATTTGTAAGATTTTTACATGATGAAACTCAGATCAGAATGATAAGTTTAAAATGTTCGTTTAGCCATGGACTTTTGCCACAAAAAGTTATAAATGAGGAAAAGCATCAAGAGGCAAAAAAACCAGGCTCAAAAGAAAACTGGGGCTATGAAGGAAAGAATGTAATAATTAAAAATTAAGTCCAGCTAGCATGATGAAGGTGGCAACCAGCATAATGAGACGTCAAAATAAATCAAATTGAAGTCAACATGTACACACAATGTACGTCGTTCTCTTTCCAGATTTTTTTGTGGAAACAGCTTTCTATCTTGCGTGTAATGGTTAATACATTTATTGAATGAGATCAAGTAACTGAAACTACAGCCCACCGAAGTTATACTTTCACAGATTCCTTTCATTTTTGCGTTGTAGGTGAAGTGACAAAAATGAATAGGTATGAGAAAAATCATTTTTTGTCTAAAGCTTCAGTTTATTACATGGTGATGTAAGATACTGTATCAACCAGTGGCAAATTGACTGTTTTACATAACTTGATAATTTTTCATATCTTTTGGCAAAAAAAAAACTCTAAGCACAAAAAATACTTTTAAGTTAAGTTACATTGTAATGTACATAAGAGATTTTTGGGGGCATATCTTTTTAATATGTTTTTGACAAATGCTATCAAAATTAGATTGAAATATAATATGTACTTGTAATATCAAAGTACATACACGGTAATCACTACGCAAGAGCTTGCTTTGCAGTTGTGCGTGAGTGGCAATTGTGCATGTGTGTTTAAATTCTAAGTGAGCAGCTCCTAAACCAATTTGATGAAATTCAGCCAAAGTTGTAATATAGTTTTCCAGCAATACCATGTCCGCAAATTTGAATTTTCCTTCTATTTTGAAAGGTTTAGCTTTTTTTCCAGAGGTACATGTAGTGCCTTTTATCTCTCAGCCTTACATTGTAAATTTTTAATTTTATTTGAAAGTTTTAGCTTGTTTTCTTAAGGTACAAGTAGTACTTTTTATCTCTAATCCATATTTACACATGGAACTTTAGCAGCTTACAAACACAGATGCAAACACAGATGCAAAAAAACTGAATCCCGGTTTGTGAGACCACTGCATAAAGAATCAAATCCAGTGGCAATTGAAAGATGTACAGGAGAATTCATATTTTTTGAAAGAAATTAAATTTTTAACCCTTTACTAGAATTGTTAAGCTTTAATCAATGGTTTGTGGTTTGTACAAGTGTTTGTCAAAACAATGGACATTACAGTAGCCTGTATGCAGACGGTCCTATGGAGTGGCTGATGACTTAATAGTCTAGCAATGGAAACATTTTTGGTTCCTCTGCTGAACTTGATTTGCAGTCGTAAAAGCTCTGGCTGATCAGTATTATTTTGCAAATGTATCAAGTTCTGTAAAGTATCTCAATCAACATCTTCAGACGACAGTGCAATGCAACACTTTAGTTTTAACTGTTTTTTGTTTGTTTGGCTCTTCGGTAGAGACTAAAATATTTCAGTCAACCAAAGTAAAATTTTGCAAAGTACAGTGTGTGTACCTGTAAATGTGTCGAATGTAACAACCATTTTTAATTCCTAGGCCGTCACTTGTCAAGCTGAAATGTCATAAGCCAACTTAGAGTTTAGTGAATGTTTATAGGGTTGCTCCATGTTTAAAATCAATTTGGTATTAGAAGGTTTTGTTAAGATATACATTGTATAATCATTATTCACTGTACGTTGTTACGTTGGTTTTGATGGTATAGCAATTGTAGGGCATGTTTATATTTTGTACCCTGGCCATTTGAATTTCCATAGAATATGTATTAGAAATTGCACTACAGTTTGCAATAAAAATTATCATTGAGGCACATAAGAATTGCTTGGAACGTTTGTCAAACACTGTTAACCAAAAGCCTGGAAAGCCCAGGGAAACCTGGGCTTCTAGGTTTTTGAATTCTTAGAACATTGGGCTTGAGGCTTTTCAAGTACTGTGATGTTTTCGAACCACACTAACCGGGCTTTTCAGGTGCATATGATATGTTCGAACCAGACTTTCTGGAAAACCCTGGTAAAACCAGACAAACAAGGTTTTTGAGGTTTTGTCTTTGAACCAGACATACCAAGAACGCCTGGTTAAACCAGGCTAACCAACCTTTTCAGGTAATTTTTTCGAACCAGACTCGCCATAAAAGCCTGGTTAAACCAGACTAACCTGACTTTTCAGGTTCTAATTTTCGTCCCTAAACCGGCCTTACCAGGCTTCTGTGGTACAATACAACCAGGCTCACCCTAAAAGCCTGGTAAAACCAGCCTTACCAGACTTTTTACCAGACTTGTTTTCTTCACAAAAGCCTGGTAAGTCTGGTTGAACCAGACTTGACCAGGCTTACCAGACTTTTTACCAGGCTCTTGGTGCAAGGGTATCCCTAAACTAAACTGAAGTCGTCTAGAAGAGCTGGATAAAGCCGCGCGACGAGGAATTTAAAGGGCGATTTAGGTTCCTCGCGAAGGATACGAAAAACTGGCTTTAGAAAGAACTTTTAGAAAGAATAAATATTGAGTTACCAGACCATATGCTTCGGTCCCGCTTCTCTTTGGTTGTCGATCCTTCTGTGCTATTCTGGAAAAGTTACGTTAGTCAGTTTAATTAGTTGTTTGTACTTCCCCCCAACCCCCCCCCCCCCTAAAAAAAGCGGGTCTGTAATCTACTTTGGGTACAACGAGCAAAACGTCTGGCGGCTCATCACCAAATTATTTCCTTACACGAAACCACCTTAACGTAACTCAACCGGTTTATTTATTTATTTGTTTATTTATTTATTTACTTATTTATTTTTGCCCTCAAACTCTGATCCCCTCTTGAAAAGTTTTACCTGCATGGGTGATGTTACAGACATGTAGAGTACGTTAATAAGGGAAATTGTTAATAGAAAATAAAATGGAAGCTCGTTTCATTTTGAAGGAGGACATTTTATAATTTCTCATCTTATTCAATGCTTGTTTCCCATATTGTTACCCTTTGCACTTTCAGAATGCCAAAACTACGGAACCCTTAACAGTGCTAACAGGAAGATAACCTACACCTATAATTATTACTATTCTTGTGATAATTACATCGGTCCTGGTTGGTATCGATTTGACGGTGCTGCGGGTAAGAGAATGGCTTCGTCCTGCCCACCAACAGGGAGATGTGGTACATACGCGACTGGTTGGTTGACTGGTGGTCATCCTAGTGTGGCGGATGGTCAGGTGACCAGGACAGTGTGCTTTCACCGGTGGGGGAACTGCTGTCAGCGGTCAACCAACATACAAGTTAGAAATTGCGGGTCTTTCTACGTTTATTACCTCAGTAGTACACCTACTTGTAATCTCCGCTACTGTGGCAGTGACTAAACTCAAGCAACATTGCCTTCACAAAACCTCAACTTTTGACCAAAAATTAAATCTGTACTTTCACTACATCATAGAGTTCACCTAGGGGTTTTAGCCAGCTATTTAGCATAAATACGATCATAAATCAGTCTTTTTCGCTCTATCGGTTTTAGCTGTGAGACACCTCAAACTATGTCACAAAACATTTGTTAATTTATCTTGGCTAAAAATGGCAGCTTACTCAATCATTATTTTCCCACACGATATAAACGTTATAGTCAATCCCACGTAAGAGACTACATCGTCTGACAAACGATTAAGGACACAGTCGATTCACATATTGCAAGACATATGTAGTGAATATAAAAGCCAAACCCAAAAGACATGGTTTTCGTTACAGCGGAAAAATGATTAAGGGTCAATCCCTTTTTCTGATATTAATGATAGTAGTATTCTGATTAAAGAATGAAGCAAGATAGTACTCTAGAACTTAAATAGAAATGACGAATCTTTTTACAAACAGTTAATGTAGTGAATTATTTTGACTTAATAGGGAAGAAAATTTATGACAAGCCTATCACTTTCAATAGCAATCGATTTTATCGAATACGAACAGAGGGTGTCGTGTCAGAATAGTTGTTAATTTTTAAAGCCTAGGACATTAGTAGGAAAGAAAAATTATAGGAGATTAAGTAATCAAAATTATAGCGTTTAATTGTTTTCCCTGAGCTGTGTAATAGTTCTCGTATCATTAAGGGGAATTGGAAAGTGGGGGGGGGGGGGGAGGGGGGAGATTGTTACCTTTAGTTTTTCAGTGAAGCACAAGGTTCACGTTGATCTATATTTTTTTCTTTCTCTTTTGTTTTCACAACTGAGCGTCAAATCAAAAGAGACCTCAAATTGACGCGATGGGTGATGGGTGATTTTTGTTGGAAAATGCCCAATTAATCTGCGTATAAGGCTCAGAACATTGGCTTTTTTCTATCGTTTAGATGATGATGTATCAGGAAGACTGTGTACAATCAATGTTGATTTAAGGGTGGTTGTAATCAACATGATAACTAAACAAGGTGTTGTATGTTTTTCGCTAAAAAGGGTGCCGAAAATAAAAAAAAATAAAGTAAACTCTTGATTCGGTGGAAATATAAAAAAAATTATTTTGAGTTAAGCCCCCTTTGAAGCCACACATAAGGATTTCATCCACAGGCTCAAAAGTAAGAACCGGTCTGTAGAGCATAACAAAGAGTACTTCAGGAAAGTACTGATCATCAGTTGCTTTTAGTTTCGGTACTTACAGTTTAGATTTTTTTCGACTCAACGTCGCGAGGTTTTGTAGCCGGCTTCCGGTCGGTTTGAGGGTGTTTTTATCGCGGAAAATCCCCGGAAAACGTGGAGTTCGCGATCGCCGGCGCCATCTTAGACGTGCGCGAAAATCGGTTTAGGGCTTAAAAACACCCTCAAACCGCCTGCAAGCAGGCTAGAGGTTTTGTAGAGGTAGCTGAATTTGCATGTGCCGCTCTCTAGTGAAAGCAGAGACTGAGTTGATAAAAACCTAGTGTTACGTTTTAGCATAAAAAACGGAGGTCTTAAACCACGGACGTTTCTAGAATAGTCGACCGCTTTGGAGTTTTGCATACAGAAGCATTAATATTTGACGTATATGGTTCCTGATGCTTCAGTTATAGGTACTGAATGTCACTTCAGACATCTGTGGTTTTGAAATACTTACATGCATGTTCCCCCTTTTTTTATCTCACCGTCTAGATACCAATAATACATAATAATCGCCCAAAGAACCAATTGCCTAACTTTTGAACGCAGCGACCAAAATTGGATTGTTATAAAGGTATTCGAAACATGTTAATAGCAGTAATAAGGAATAACTAAATATTTTAGTCTGCTCACAAGATTCAAAGAAAACATTGTAAACATAGCGAGGCAAGATTGAATAAAATAAAGAAGAGCAAGGTATAACAATAATGTAAGTGTCTTTTCTTACTTGTCATCTTCATGTAACGGGCAAGTTTTGAAGTTTAAAATTAAATGTCGTTAAGGCCGCGGGTGAGAGACTAGATCATCGGTATTCATTTATTTGAAGCGCATGCACGAAGTGCGACGAATGATAGCGACATTGCGCGAAATATTCATGAGTAAGCTCTGCAGTATAAAATCTTTGGTTTATGCATCAATGATTGCTCGTGCGTTTAATCGTGTGGCAGGAAATATTGTGCATTTTAAGTATTGTTAAATATAAATTTTCATAATAACAATAATAATAAATGCGTTGAGCGCTCGCTTGTTGTTTCTGTACCGTTCTTTTTATTCTTTATCTGTTAGTTGAAACGTTAATTGCAACTTTTTAGAATTTTTCCAGCAAAACAAAACGAAAATAAAATACTGTTTCTATCTCTATCTCGAATATTTATCAACATCACCAATTTTGCGTCCAATATTTATCAACATCTGGGTTTTTCGTGAGTGGAACTCCGTCTGCTCCACAGACTGGAAAATAATAAAAGAGTTCGATTTCGTCGTTCTTTTTGGTTTTAGTGTTTAATTCTACGTTTAAGCGGAAAAAATCCGCTTTGAAAATTTCGATAGTAAAATTCTCTTTCTATTTTGTGTGTGGTATAAATATTAATTGGTTCAGCACCAACACTTTTTTCTTTCGTTTATTTTCGACGGAAAACACACGATTTTTTTAGATTGCATGCAACCTATTGTTTGTTTCTGGAGTGTTAACAATAGCTTCTTAATTTTTATATCCATAATTTGCATAATAAAATATTCTTGGCTTAAAAACTCGTGTTTCTTCGATAAGCCTTCGGAAGCCCTAAAACCACCAATTTTGTGTCCAAGAATGCAGCGCGGATATAAAATTTCCTGAACTGACACAGCAGACAGGTAAAATAGGTGTGTTGTAGGCTGTCACAACAGAAGCACTTTTTTAAAACAGGCTTTTTAACAGAAGTTTTAAGTCTTCAAATTTAAACAAGGACGATTTTACTGATTTAAAGGCTTATAACTTTCAGTGGAACTTGAAATCACAAAATCGGCTTCTGTTGTGACACAATAGAGGTTTTAACTGATCAATTAGTGGCAAAATCAAGAAGCTTTGTCTTCTCCACGAGGAGAAAACTTGGACACGGAGTCGCGTTTTACCAAATCTTAACTTTGGAAGCTCAAAGCATCGCAAAGAAACGTAATTTATCAAAGGAAAAACAACCTTGTTACACTTCCAACATTAATTCCTCAAGCCCTCTATTAAGTTTCGACAAAATCGGTTCCCAAACGATCAACATCTAAAGTTTTTTAACGTGAGACCTCCACCAAAATTTTGCCTTATAAATTTATTCATGAGCAGCTTATCACCCGCGGCCTTAAGGTGTTTCGATACAGTTTTTTTGGGACCATACCCAACTTTTTGAATCGGCTCTTAGACAGTCCTTTCCTTGTCAGATCAAAGTGAAATTTGCAACACTTGTTGGTTTTGGATTGAACTTTAGCGTGGTTTACATTTTGTAAAAATCGATATTTCCATGACAACGATAAACAAAAAACCTCGAAAACACTAAAATTGAAATTTTCCACGATCCAGATTTCACTTTGAAAAGCAAATACCAACATCTTAAACTGTGGTGTATGGCAAACAAAATACAAGAACAAAAAAATTCTGTATGTTTGTTTTGAAGTAAATCGCAAAAACATTTCCAACCTTAGTTTTTGCATAGTAATAGTAAATGCACCGAAAAATAATCAATGCTTTGATGAAATGGCTCGAAAATACTTTCAAAATGTGTCGTTTACTTACTATTTTACGCCTAGAAAGTTTTGTTGAAACTGGTGTTCGCGATCTCGAGGACGAATTGTTTTTCTAAGATCATTCGCGTAATAATTTTGTGGTAATTTTTGAATTTGAGCGTTTTTGCGAAAATCTTAAGAACGGCTCGATGGATTTTTTTAAAAACATTAAACACGCGTGCTTGACGATGTGTCCAATTTTAGTATCGAGTCTTATTAACATTGATTCACTGGAACACTTTTAGATTTAACGTTAAAGAGGACGTATGAACCGACGGAAAAGCTTGCGTTACATATTCACATTTGGCAAATAAATGCTAATATATTCAAAGTAATGCGCAAAGCATTCCTCCGTGATTTTTACTTTTCGTTGTAATCTACAGTGCAACAAAGAACAAAGAAACCAGGTAAAAATCACGAAGCAATGAACGAGCGCAGCGAGTGAATAAAATATTGTTTCTTACCACGAGAAAATAAAATTCGTATCTTCAAGTTCTTTTTATTATATAGACAAGAGTATTTTTGCGCAAACAACAGGGTAAGAGTGGGAAATGACGTAATCGATATCCTCACTAGTGAGGATATGGAAAATACGCCACTCGAGTCCCGGACGTTGTTTCGTATGAACTTTAAGAGTTGTCTTTTTTTCCACGAAAATACTCTTGTCTATATAATAAGTATTATTACTTGTTTATATTAAATACAAGACAAATATTTAATACTTCGTTAACAAGCACAAGCATTTTATTTCCATGCTTGTTGTTTTCCCTGTTTGCTCGAGATTCGAGACAGAAATTTAATTGCAAACTCTCAGGTTTCTCCCCCTTAGTTAAATAAAAAGAACGAACATAAGGACAATAACGAATAATTAGTCTTAAATAAAGTAGTAAATAAAAAAAAAAACGAACAAACAAACAAATCAATAGCCTGCGAACTCAGACGTACTTCCGGCTGTCGTTAATACGTGTGCGTTCCCAGGCTAACAAATCAAATAATAAGTTTAATGGCTAAAAAAATACAACATTTTTATTGGAAAACTAATGTTCACTCTAACACTCGTACGAAAAAAAAAACAAGCAGTTTTCTAATTCCATTTGTTGCAGAAAAGGGTAAAACTGCTTTTTAAAACAATCGCAATTATATTACATCGTATTAACAAGTTAAAATTCATATTGATAAATTAAGAAAAGGCACGCTTATTTATTTCACAACTGTCCCACACATTGAATTTTTTACCAGGCACTCACTTTGCAAGAAGGGGAGGAAAGGCTTTTCGTGAATTGGACGTTTTGCAGCCACCGCTTAAAGTCGTATGACTCCCTCTAAAAAGTTTTGCAACTCTACATTTGTCTTCCACATCCAAGATGGCGGCAGGAACGCACTTCTGACGCTCACCAGTCGTCGAACAAAATATGGAAGATAGCTGTTTGCCAACATTCTTCTTGTTACATCAAATCTGCCCACAACGAATTAAAAACCAACCTATTATATATTTATAAGTAAGCTCCTCTAGGGATAACACCCAAAAGAGAAGACGATAACTGTACAAAGCGGCTCTGAATCTGTCTTTCGAATTCAAGATGGCGGAATTAACGCATTTTTGACGCTTACCAGCAGTCGCAAAATATACAAGTGATCTCGATAAGTGTTTTTCACGCGCGCCGAGTTGCTATTTGACCAAAACAGCGGAGAATTCTTTCCCATCTAACAGAACACGAAATAACTTTGGGGCTTGGCTAATTCAACTTTAAGGTTATGTACTGAAACAGTTATTTAGCTCTGTGTAGATGAAACGAGGTTTACATAATTCTTAATGTGCCCACATTTTGACATATATAAATACCAAAATAGACGTTAAAATTCAAAACTACAGGATACCAGTTCACCTAATCCCTGTTAAAAAATAATATTAGGACTACCCGGTTGAGCAAAAGAACTAGCATGCTAACAAAGAATTCATTCTATTGTCGGAATACACATAATTATCTCTACGTAATCCATTAAATAGGATAAGGAGTAGCATGAAGACCGATGGATTCACTCACATGTGAAATCGCCTAACATGAAGAAGAACCCCCTTTTTCAGCTCATGATTGAGTGTTTAGGACATGTTGGCAGTGAAGACCTTTATAGTTAAGCTAACGTGCTATCAGGACAATTTTCCCTTTCCCTTAAACAAACAAGCAAACAAACAAACAAATGAACAAACAGCAAAAAGACAGTTTACTGTCTGTTGCACGGGCCTGTTCTGTTGTGAAGGCAAGTGACGTCAAAGTGAACAAAACGTAAACACAAAAACAGAATAAACTCCAATTTGTTTCTCGATCCACTGTCACTTCTGTGACGTGGAGGGACATGAAAATATCGAACTTATTCCCAACGTTGCAGTTCTTTTCCATAAACGTTGAAATACCACATACCAGGGGCTGATTGCAAAAAAATACTTGTAATTTATGCAGTGGTTTTATGTAATCAGTCCCTGGGAACCGGAAGGTTTTCTATGCACATTCTCGTGAGGCGGTCGGCTGGGGCCGTTTGACGAGCATAAGATATATTAAGGGAACGGAACACGATTCTCTGACACATGTAGAGACCGGTTGCAAAGACCAACCAAGTAAGTCACGTGTGGTTTATGTAACCACGCCCAGGCTATTTGCTGTAGTATGGAGAGAAGGACAAATTTGTCTGCTACCAGCAGACATAACAGTCATCATGAATGAACTTCTTGTTCCAAAAGGTCTGTTCTCTGGCCAATCTTCACTAAACGGTCATGCTCCTGTTAGAAAAAAAAGTGGAATGGAATGAAGTACAAATAAGTTAAAATAAAATAAATAAAACAATTGGGCCGATTATTTAAACCAAGTTTAGACGAGGTTAAAAAAAAACCGCAGTTTAAATCAATTCTAATCTGCCCAGCCTGAACATGTAAGAGTTTTTAACCATAATTAATTGCAACAAGGCATACCATAGACTGCAAGAACACTTATCTCATTAAAATCACCCAAAGATGTAGAGGTTCATTGGTTGCCATAAACCAATGAACCTCTACAGACTTAGACTTTGTTTTAAAAAATTGGCCTTTAAGTTTCCATGTATTTAGCTTCACAGCTAACTAATGACACTAAATAAAACTTAACATTAAAGTACTTATTCTTAAAACAAAATATGACCGGTAAATTTTATTCACTACACACCTGAAGTACTTTGCATTTTTTTTCTCTGTAGCTCGGTCTTTCTGGGTTTATGATTCTCGAAATAGCGAGGGATTTGAGATAGGTGGGCCTTGAGATACCAAGGGCTACTCCAACTTCTTCGAACTTGATCATTTGAGATCGTTATGTAGTTGTTTCACTACACAACCGAAGTACAGTTGATTCCTGCTATCTCGTGAATAAAACCTTTGGATTTCAATTCTGTAGCAAATTTTTCGCAGCTTTCATTGAGAAAGCGGAGGATTACTCTACATTTTTCGAGACGAATCGTTTGAAATGGCCTTGCGATCGCTCTGCAGTAATTTCACTTCAGTGGTTCTTGCTAATCTTAAGCGATGAGCGAAAATAGAGAAAAGGAAGCCAGTGCGAAGATAAAAGGTTTTAGAATACTTCGCGGACGAATTTCTTTTAACCCTTTGAGCCCCAATAGTGACAAGCATCTAATTTCTCCTTACAGTATTACTACTTGATTAAACATACAGGTCACAAGAATAAAGGAAATGATCACCAAGTATCAACTGTCTTGATTTTTGATCAAATTCTCCCAACCAGTAACATAAGAAATATAAGGAGAATAGTGAGGAGAATATGGATGTTAATATTGTGGCGTAAAGGGTTAAAATTGTTAGCAGCCTCTTACCCTTTCCTCCTCGGACAGCAAGTACTTGTCGCCGTTTAGTCTTGTTCTGTGATGGTACAACCTTTGAATGCTTTCCTCACGTTGGTTGTGTGCCTGAAAATGTGAAAAAAAAATACAGTCAAAGAGGAAGGCTCTGTGGATAAACTCGGCGATTTTTTTTTTCATTTTAGAGACGCTAACTGTTTCATATCACATCTATCATATTCTTTCGTCTATCTCAAACAGGAACTCAGAAAGCAAAATTTAAACTGAAATGACATAACATGCAAAATTGATCCAGTGTTAATTACATGTAAGAACTTGACTGATAAACTGACTGACTGCTGACTGTCTCACTCACTGACTGACTGACTGATTAACTGACAGACTGATTGACTCACTGACTAACTCACTGGCTGACTCACTGACTGACTGACTGACTGACTGATTGACTGACTGACTGACTCACTGACTGACTGACTGACTGACTAACTGACTGACTGACTGACTGACTGACTGACTGACTGACTGACTGACTGACTAACCAACCTACTAACTGTCTGACCAACTGTTCAACTGTCTCTCTGACTGTCTCACTGTTTCACTAACTCTGAAAGTCTAACTCAACACTGACTGACCAAACTACTGACTGAATGAATCACTGAGCGACTGACTCGCTGTCCACTGGACTACCTGCCTGAATGACTGACAGACAAACTGTATGGCTGGCGAGGTGCATGCTGGGTGCATTGTCATGTCATTTTCCTCAATTATTCATAACCTAAACTGCTAAAACAAACACACAGGAAATTGTGTTAAATTAAATTAAAAATTAAAATGCATTTATAGAGCGCCATACTTCACTAATTGTCCATGGCACTTTACAATACCATAACTCTTATTACGTTAAAAATTACATCATTTATAAACAATAAATCGAGTACCAATACTGTAGAGGCTAATGATAAAAATTACAAATCAAACGTGTCCTTAAAAATATAAGTCTTGAGCTTAGTTTTAAATACGGTTACTGTTATGAAAAAGGTAGTCAACTTTTAAAAGAGGGATTGCAGGCTTCAAATTGCATTTAAAATAATGTAACAGCTGCGTTTCGGGAAAAAATACAGATCAATTACAAATTGGTATTTATTCAATACAACTGGAAAGCAAACGAGAAGAAAGAACACAACCAACTAAAACAAAATGGAACTTCAAGCTATGACCTCAAGTGTCATTTCTGTCAAAGAACTTTAATTTCCTGAAAAAGAGAACAAACTTCACTCACCTTGGCCAGCTCAGCTTTTTCTCGCAAGAGTTTTTGTTCTAACTCGACCTTTTTGCGGCTAAACTGTTCTTGCATTTCCTACATGTGTAACAACACACACATGAATGAACGAATGAACAAACGAACGAATGGATGGATACATGCGTAAATACAAACGGAAATAAAGGAGGGCAGAGAAAGATTGGAGTGTAGAGAGGGAGAGAAGGAGGGCAGGAGGATGGATAAAAAGGAAAGGAGGGAGGAATGGAAGAAAGGAAGGAGGGAGGGAGCGAGGGAAGGAAGGAAGGAAGGAAGGAAGGAAGGAAGGAAGGAAGGAAGGAAGGAAGGAAGGAAGGAAGGAAGGAAGGAGGGAAGGAACGAAGGGAGGGAAGGAGGGAGGGAGGGAGGGAGGGAAGAAAGGAAGAGAGGAAGAGAGGAAGAGATGGAGGGAGGGAGGGAGGGAGGGAGGGAGGGAGGGAGGGAAGGAAGGAGGGAGGGAGGGAGGGAGGGAAGGAACCAAGAAAGCAAGGGAGCAAGGAAAGGAGACGGTCACAGGTTTTGTATTTGTAACAAAACGAATACGGTTGTCTCACATTTCAAGAAATTTATAATTTCGAGACGAATAAGCCATAATACCTTCATTCGTTTGTCGTTTTCTTTCGTTAGAGACTCCATCTCATTGATGAGTCTCTGGACATCTTGCTCTTGCTTTCGACGCTGCATTTCAGCAGCACGCACGCGGTTGTATAGCGCATGCTCAGTTTCTTCCATCTTGTTGACAACTTTCTGTAGAATCGATGCAAAGAAAAAGAAAACAATGAGTACGAGAAATGGGAATTACTCAGGGTAGTCCAGTTTCCAGCCCTAAAAAACAGGGTTAGAAAACAAACAAACAAACAAAAGCAAGACAGTGCAATCAATCTTGAAACTACAGGGAAAGAGCCTCCTTGTGGAATCCAACTATTAGTGTCAAATCAGGAGGTGAGTACTGCACTTAATGATAAAAGCATCAAACTGGGCACGTTAATACTAGACATCATGGAAAACATTTTTAAGATTGGAGGCAATCGGGACATGCTCTGTGTCAGCCAGGAGAGGATGGTAAAAGTAGTGGGGGTAATGATTCAAAATGGCCGCCGCCAGCGATACTTCTTTGGCGTAGAAACATACAGCATAATTGTCTAAAACAACGTCTGATTGTAACTATCTACTGAAATAGATTCAAAGATTACAATAATGCTATCAAAATTGATATAGAAGGTTTCATAGTTCTGCTGTGAAACAGTTAAACAGGTAAGCTTGAAAGTGACCACCGATTATTGAGCCGGAGAAACCGATTATTGAGGAGAAAGCGAAATTGTGGTTAAATGGTTCTACCAGTGTAATTGAATTAATTAGCTATCTAATTTGCAGAGTTTTGACCTAGAATAAAACTATCCCCTGAATTGAGTTAAATCACCGCGAAAAATGTTAATGTTTTGTTTTGATGGAACATTCAACAAGCAGACATAACTAAAACGGCAATTCAACACTGCATCAAGTTAATTTTGCCTCATTTTCCCAATAATAGTCCTTATAGTCTGAATGGCGGCCATATTGAAAAATCCCCCCCCCCCCCCACTTCCCAGCTGTCACAGATCCTATCCAGATTGCCTCTAAACTTTAAAATGTTCCCTACGATACCTAGTATTAGTGTGCCAAGTTTCATGCTTTTATCATAAAGTGCAGAATAGTTTCACCTATCTGCTAGACTATATCGTTTTTGGCAATCTTTGACATTAGCAAGTTCAATAAAGACCCATTGATGCCCATGCAGACTAAACAAACAAACAACGAACAAACAAACAAACAAACAAAAACATTATCCCATTCTCTTGCCACTTTGTAACATTTGTTCTATCGGGGTTCCACGGTACTCATCTGACCACAACATGACCACTTTCCGATCTGTTTTGCTGGTATCCGTTATTTTGGACTACAAAATAGGGTGTAGCGTAGGGCAACACACGGTTCATGAAGACAGTCACTGTGTTAGTTTAATTCCTGCTAACATTGCTAGGAAAATAAACGGTTAAGGCTAAATTACCACAAAGCCAACAAAATCTGTGTGGCCTTTTCTGTTTTTATGTGAGAAAATTGAAAAGGATTGCACCATCCTAAAACATTATGGGAAATGTTTAAAACCTTTCAGCTCCAATTAAACTTAAGCTATAGAAGTCGTTACGTCATGCAATGCTTGCAGCTTTAAACACCGCAGAATCTGATAACAACGTAAAAGATTTACCACACTTAAGAGCCACTAAGTAGACACTACACTACGACCGAGATAACCGAAACAACTGCTAAGATTTGCCATGTATACTTTATGACCATAAGAGATACGAGACACAACTAATACCAATACTAATAATACTATTATTTATTTCTAGAGTGCTTTATACCAAGGCTCTAAGGCTTTTTTAAACTATAAAATAATTGAAAACGAATAAGAAACTTTTTCTAGAAATTGATAAGTCTTATTATGACAATAGTTAAAAAGCTAAATCAGAAAATAATAACGATTAAAAAAAGTGCAATGTCAAAGTCCACAGAACGTTAAAAATATGCCATACGAAACAAATGAGTTTTCAGTTTAGATTTAAATTGGTTTACGTTTTCAGCAGGTGTGATGCCATAAGGAACGGAATTCCAAAATTTAGGCGCAGCAGCGCTGAAGGCACGGTCTTCAACGACCGACGCAACTAAAGCAATCGCCAAGATTAAGCGTAGTTTAGAGACGTGACCCGACGCCCGTTTCTCGGAACGCTCGTTGACTTACAAGGCCCAATAAGCGATTTTGTAACCGTCTTTTATCGTTCCAGGGTAATTAAGAGTGCATACTTGCCAATGTGTTCCAAAAAAATATATGAAAAACATAAGGAAAACAGGGATAAAATGTCACCGATTTCGTTTGCAGTCGATAAATTCAAAACAAGGCAAGAGAATAGGGTGCTAAGTAGAGTGTAGAGTGTAACCTCCCGTAAAAGAACACTCAACTCGTTCAGATTCAAGACAATTTTATTACAGCAATTCACTTTCATGTGTACAAGGTTTCTTACGCAATTTCGCTTACGTACAACTAGTACTACAAATATGGCGTTGTACTTTACGCAATACAGTTCGATATTTTAGTCAGTGTTCTATTTATAAACAAATAATTACTAACTAATTATATTACCAACGTCACTACATTGCCCCCCCCCCCCACCTCCGTTTAGGATTTCAACCCCGGAAACATAACAAAAATGCATTGCTAAATTATAAAGCTCAAAAATGAATTTAAAAACAAGTAATGAAATTATGTTAATCGTGAAAAATTACAGAATATAATCTTGGTGCCAAGCCGGAGGGCGGACATTGGGGCGCAGTCTTGCAGGCCTAACCAGAGGGACCGGGGGAGCAAGAGGAGGGACAAGGGGTCCAACAGGGTGAACAACTGGGCTACTGGGTCGTTGTCAACAACAGTGAAATCTCCATGTTCCCGTGTGGGGCAGAAAATATTGCGTGGACCGGTCGGGGCATAATGCAATTTGAGCTGGTCAAGGTGGGCGACAAGAGTCCTACCAGACGAGGACTGGATTTTGTAATTGACATCCATGCGATTCAAAATTACAAATGGTCCTGTCCACCTTTTTCCCAGTTTACATGGTTTTGGTCTGCGTAACCACACTGACTGGCCTGGCTTAAAAGGCTTCCAAACTCTAACTGGGTTTCTATTTTCTCGACTATGCCACTGCTTAGCCCTGGCTTGAGTAAGATTCTCCCTAGCTAGCTGTCTAATATCTTGTAATGCATTTCTCACTGACTGAACATACTCACTAACAGTTGACGGGTTCGACAAAGGTAAGCCCAGTTCTAACTCAAGGGGAATCCGCGGTAAGCGACCGAAAACAACTTCGTACGGTGAGACACCAGTAGATTCTTGGCGGCTTGAGTTGTACGCGTACGTAACTGGATCTAAACACAAATCCCAGTCGTCGGTATGTTTCGAAACGAAAGCTGATAGCATCCCCTGTAAAGTACGGTTTTGTCGCTCGACTTGTCCATCGCCACTAGGGTGGTAAGTAGTGGTTCTTGTTTTGGTAATGCCCATAACATCACAAATGTGGTGCATAAGGTTGCTTTCAAAATTAGCGCCCTGATCGGAGTGAAGAACAGCGGGAGGACCAAAACGAGAAAATATCCTGTTAACAAGGATTGGAGCTACTGTGCTAGCTTTCTGATCCTTGGAAGGTATGGCTTCGCACCATTTTGTAAAATGATCCATTACAACTAAAATATGACGATTTCCTTGAGCCGTTTCGGGAAAAGGACCCATAAAATCCATGGCCCTAAATGACAAAGATTCACCTACTTCGATGCTACGCAGGGGCGCTTTATTGGTGTTTGGTGCGTCTTTGCCTTGCGCGCACGCAGAACACTCTCGTATATGCCACTCAACGGACTCGCGCATGCCTGTCCAATAAAAGCGTTCACGAATCCTATCAAGGTTCTTGTTACCCCTAGATGACCTGCAAACAGACTATCGTGAATACCTCTGAGAACCTCTTGAACAAGAGATTCCGGTACAACAACTGCGTATCTTGGAATAGGGCTATCCTTCCTAAAGGCCCGTTTACACAGGCGATTTTTGTCGCGCAACTCAATGCAATTTTTGTCGCGCCGAAGTTGCAACCTCAATATCGCACGTGTAAACCAGCTGCAATTTCAGCGCGATTTTATCGCCGCGATATCGCAGGAGTTTCGAACCTGTTCGAAACTTGATGCAATTTTGCCGCGATTTTTGATGAAAATGTCACAATCATGAATCAGAAGGGACCCCTCGGGAGGTTTTGTAGCTCGCAATTTGTACAGCCATGAGCGTAAACAAGGACAAAAAACGTACTAAAAACCGAGTATGGAGTTACCCAGAGGAAGAATTCCTTATTCAGCTGTGGCCAAAGTACACATGCCTGTATCAGACTAGCTCAAAAGATTATAAGAGGAGCGACAAGAAAGCGGCAGCTATGGAAGAAATCCGAAGAAGCCTCGAAGAACAGTTCACGGAGGAGCCCTTTACTGGTATGCTGACAGTCTGTATTCTTATTATACCAGACTCAAGAGAATCTAGACTCCATTAAACCTTTTAAATTCTTTTTCAAGCCCAATTTAACGCGTAAAATATTCATTTGTTTATATCAATACAGTGTTTTGACGTGCGCTCGTTCTTACAAATTCCGCCATATTGAAATTTTAACTTCAAGTCTTAAAATTTGTATTTTAAGCTTATTCAACTATTACACGTAGTCAACAGTTCGCTAAGTTCTTATCAAAGTTTTCACGTTTTCACATAATCTTTTATGACCATTCATTTACACTGTATAACAATTAATACATCAACACAGACGTATTGCTAAACTTAACTAGACTTACAGACGATCTATATAAGGTCTAAAAATATCAAATTAAGCTTAGTCTTCCACAACAATTCACGTTTCACGACTATCTTTATGTATTCACAAGGAGACGTTTGAACCTTCTTACTAAGTTTCCAACTCGGTTTGTGATAAATGTAAACAAACGAGTCAACTACACAATTCACGCAAAATGAAAAGGCAAAGGTTTAGTTTGGTTTGCTGATTCACACTTATTGTTTGATATTGTTTTATAATCTTTAAGTACAATATTTAGTCACAATTCAAAGTAGTTAAAAACAATTGCAATTAGACTGAAATAAACCATACGATTGTTGCTGTAAAAAGTTGCTTCATTTTAATTTGCAGAAGATGACATTAAAACAAAGATGAGAAATCTCAGGACCCAATTTGGGAAAGAAATGGGGAAGGTGAAATCCTCTAAAGTAAGTGGTACAGGAACTGGAGATGTATACATGCCTACATGGAAGTGGTTCACAGCACTTGATTTTCTTAGGGACAGTATAAGCCCTGTGAAGACTAAACCAACACCAGGTGTTCCTGTGGTATCCATTGATGAAGGAGATGAAGAGAATGTAGAGCCAAAATCAGATACAGGTGTGGATGAGGAAGAAGGTGACTTACTGGGCACAAGGAAATTGCCATCCCAGTTAACCAAACAAAACAAAAATCATACCAAGGACCTGGAAACTGAAATTCTGTCCAAGTCACTTGTGCTGCTTGAGAGTGCAACAAATCGGAAGCGCCCACTTGATGACGATGGAGAGGAGTGTTTTGGAAGGCATGTTGCCAAATCACTAAGAACAATTACAGACAAACGGAGCAGAGAGCTTGCAAAGATGAAGATTCAGCAAGTACTCTTTGATGCTGAGTTTGGTGTCTTTACCCAGCAGTCAAATAATCCATATGCTCAATCACCTTGCAGCTCAACATATTACCAAGCTTAGCTGAAGTTTTTGTTTTCTTAAATATTCCGGAAATTTAAGTTGAAATGGTGATGTTTTAACAAAATTTTACAAAATGATACCATTGAAGAGATCAGATCCTTGTCAGTAATTTATTTCAGATATTTATTATATTTGAAGTACCATTTGGTATAAATAATACAATATTATAAATACTTTATTGAAATATTCATATTAATTTATTTACACAATTTGAATAAATATGGATTCTTTCAGTTTTAAAAATAAAGCTGATTTACATATTAAAGAATATTTACAGTTACAGATAATTAATATACTCAATTTAAAATATTCACATGGAGTTATTATGGCTTTTAAATGCAAGTGGCATTAAATATTAAAGCAATGTACATCAAGAGAATGCTGTGGCATGCTTTTTATCAACCCTGAAAGAATTCCCTACCAAAATATTTTAACCCATAAAAATACACTTGAAAATTACTCATCCAAAATTTTCACCACTTTCAAACCCCTTTCACACCACTGTCACTGATACACTTGAGTAACCCCATGGCAAAGACTGCAATTTCAGATGGCTGCAGTTTGGTATGTTTTTTATTGTACATGTAGTTTTCTCTGGCTATCCTTCGGTCAATAAAATAACGAAAACATAAATTTAACTTTTTTTGGCAGAGAAAATTAAATTGACTTTGGTGATTATGTTTTGGACCGTTGAACTTTTTGGGATTTAGCTTTAGCCTAATGGGACTTTTTCGGTCAAACAAGACAATGCCTCACTCTTGGGTTCATGCATTAAACCTGGAAGTGCAAATTGACTGATTTGATAAAAAATGGTTTTGTTTACAAGACTGATATGGCTTTTTATTTGAACTAGACAAATACCAGAGTGGACCAAAATTTGCATGTGACCCTTGCATAACTTATGTACATCTGATTGGAGGAATGCTATTGCAAAACTGTCAAATACCATAAATGAAGGGGGGGGGGGCCTATTCCAAAACTGACCTCGTAGACAAGAGGCTTATTCGAGCAGGGAGGCTTTATATTCCAAAACTGGAAACAAAATGAAACAGTATGTACTGTATTTTACTTGAGTTAGCATGTTTATTCAAAGGTTGATCTTGTAGATAGTCGGGGGGGGGGGGGGCTAATATTGCAATGGGACGGGGGCTTATTTGGTCATTTACGGTATGCAAATTTCAGTCAACTCTAATGGTAATTTTGTCTGGTTCACAGGGATGGACTGAGCTACTTTGTCATTAATCAATCAATATTCAATATTGGAATCTTAGATTAATGAAAGCAGAGGCAGCACAAGCATACTACGAATACAATACATACGTCACGTGTCTGGAAGTTTGAGCACTCACGTGGACCATATATAAATGATAATAAATGTCACTTTCATGACCATTGTCATATAAATAAAGGCCATAAAGCATTGATTCTCACCTTGATTGCAATACGGTCCCTCTGTGTCTTCTAGCTTAAATACCATTTTGCCAATTTTCTGTAATGCGTGTACCTGTACTCTAAAATAATTATTTTAATTTCTAGCACCCCTCTGTCAAATTAATTTTCTATTGTGCCATTCCCTCACATGAAGTATATTTGAGCTGCCTGTGATGAAAGCTCTAGTCATTATTTAAGGAAGGTTCATAGTTTACCTAGGTGGGGGGGAGGGTATGATGATTTCTAATCTTTTTCGTTATATTTTTAGAAGCCCCCCCCCCCTATGATGGCCTAAGTAAATTTTATTCTGGCCCCCCTCATGGGGTTCCCTAAAAGCCGCGGTATTAAAACCATGACCTCCTCCTCCTCCAAAATGGCTGACAGAAGTCTCAACTTTTGACATTTCATTACATTTGCTTTTGTGAAACCAGTTACAAGTGCAACATGGAATAAAAAAGAAGTTCCGGGAGATAGAGCGATTATCACTGCGAGTTTGTTATTTATTGAAAAGGCTATTTTACTTTCTTTTGTTTGAGTTACCAAAAAATACACACAACAGTATAAACAACTGTTGTGTACAGATTTAATAAGTGACGAACAAACTAGAACTTTTTGATGGTCACCCTTAAATCTTGTCTTACTTTTGGGGAAATTTTCCAAAGCCCCCCCACCCCCCCAAAAAAATGTACTGAGAAAATCATGACTCTCCCCTGCCCTCAAAATCATCATACCACCCTCTATGTAAATAATGAACCCTCCCTTACAATGAATCAGGTTTTTCAGTTGTTTTAACTGTAAATGAGAAAACAAGGCTGCTAAGGAAGGAGGATTTTCCATTGCCATGGCACCTGGCCTGGTCCATTGACATATTCACAAAGGCAATCTCGAACAGCTACTGCATTTCTTGTGTAGTTACTACCACGGATAGTAATGTTTTGAATGATGCACAGCTCATGATCAGCAGTCTTTCGCCAGTCTCCATCAATGATGTCACCATCACCATTTTGTGCATCCATAGAACCAGGAGGAGTATACACATTGGGGCATTTGCAGAGAAGGTAGTTGTGTAAAGCTAATGCTGCATGGACAATGATGGTGGCATTTTCTGGTTTGACGCAAAGAGTTGACAGAAACACCCTAAATTTTGAACTCAAGATTCCAAAAGCATTTTCACTCACTCTGCGTGCTCTGGAAAAACGGTAATTCAGTATACGCTGTTCTTCAGTTTGACCTCTGTTTGGGTATGGCTTCATCAGGTTTTCAGACAGGCTGAAGGCATCGTCTCCAACAAAATAGTAAGGAATCACAGGCCTCCAGTCTTGATAGTTCACATCATCAACCGGTAGTTCCGAGGGCTGAGGAATATTGAGCTTCTTTCTTTCAAGAGCTTTGAAGAAGTCAGTATTTCTAAACACACCTCCGTCACTTATCCTGCCCTGGCACCCAACATCTGCATAGCTAAACTCGGACCTTGCCCCGACAACAGCCAAGAGAACGATGCTGAAGAACCCCTTGTAATTGAAATAGTCCGATCCAGATCCAGGGGGTGCAAAATGCGTACATGTTTGCCGTCTATTGCTCCCAAGCAATTCGGAAGCTGCCACTTCACCCAAAATTCGTGAGCAATCTGTTCCCATTCTTCCTCACTAGTTGGGCACTTGATGAATTCGTGCGACAGTGTTTCCGAAATTGCTTTGCATACTCGTGGAATAATCTGGGAGATGGTGCCCTTGTTAATCCTGAACTGATACTGTAAACTAGTGTAAGACTCACCGGCCGCAAGAAAGCGAAGTGTGACGGCTAGTTGTTCCGACGGAGAAATAGCGTTTCGCATTGGAGTGTCGCATTTCTTCAGTAGAGGCTCTAATTGTGTGACTAGCTCTTCAAATGTAGAAAGATCCATCCTCATATAGTTCTTATAATGTTCCGGGTCTTGTTCTAGTTCTTTCATAAGTTTATGGAATGATCCTTCTGATTCTCTATTTGCAATCCATGGCTTCACCCACATTCGTCCTCGTCGTTGACCTCTTCTTCGTCGGGCAATGGCAACCGCATTAAGAATACACAAACAAGCAACAGCAACGTCCTCCTCGTCATCCATGCTTTTTCAGCTTATTTACATTTGCCGAGGTCTTTGCCGAGTTGCAAAACAAAACAAAACAAAACGGGAATGAAGCAAAACGAAAGAAAATGAAACAAATCAAACCAAAACAAAACGTGTGCGCCTGCGCTGTAACGAAACTGCTGCTCAAAGTTACCGTGTTTGGTAAATCGCGGCGATAAATCGCACATGATCGCACAATGAATCGCACTAAAATCGCGCTGAAATCGCAGCTGGTTTACACGTGCGATATTGAAGTTGCAGCTTCAGCGCGACAAAAATTGCATTGAGTTGCGCGACAAAAATCGCCTGTGTAAACAGGCCTTAACAGATCGCAGTAAAATGTTGTCGCGCACAAACAACCTGTCGTACTGATATCAAAAGCGGCGTAACGTGTGATCTCCTGCCACTCGCTAAATTCTGGTCTGCTGCGATTTTCAGATTTAAAGAGGATCAGCTTACTGAGAACTGGGTCTGTTTCTGGGTCTCCTTGAGATCCATTCGTGGATTGAGGTTAACAGAAGACGACTCATTCGCAACAGCAAGTTATGGTACGCAAGCCGAACCAAGCAAACTTAAGAAACGAGGCAAAGATTGCCTCGTTTAATACCAACTAAATACCAATGCCAACTTAACACCAACTTAACACCAACTTAATACCAACTTAATACCAACTTAATACCAATATTCCGCTGTTGTTTCTCTTGTTGTTATTTATTATTAATATTATTTTTTGCTGACCACACCTGTTGATAATCCTCAATACGAGGGGTTGCTGTAATGGTAAATAATAATAATAATGCTGTTGTTTGAAACGGACTATCGTGAATACCGCTGAGAACCTCTTGAACAAGAGATTCCGGTACAACAACTGCGTATCTTGGAATAGGGCTATCCTTCCTAACAGATCGCAGTAAAATGTTGTCGCGCACAAACAACCTGTCGTACTGATATCAAAAGCGGCGTAACGTGTGATCTCCTGCCCCTCGCTAAATTCTGGTCTGCTGCGATTTTCAGATTTAACGAGGATCAGCTTACTGAGAACTGGGTCCTGTTTCTGGGTCTCCTTGAGATCCATTCGTGGATTGAGGTTAACAGAAGACAACTCATTCGCAACAGCAAGTTATGGTACGCAAGCCGAACCAAGCAAACTTAAGAAACGAGGCAAAGATTGCCTCCTTTAATACCAACTAAATACCAATACCAATTTAACACCAACTTAACACCAACTTAATACCAACTTAATACCAACTTAATACCAATATTCCGCTGTTGTTTCTCTTGTTGTTATTTATTATTAATATTATTTTTTGCTGACCACACCTATTGATAATCCTCAATACGAGGGGTTGCTGTAATGGTAAATAATAATAATAATGCTGTTGTTTGAAACTTCTGAGCTTTTGACAAGAATGCGCTGCCACCCGCTTTAACTAAATTTAACACAAAGAGGATTACTATCAGTGTGACGTAGTAAAGTGACAAATTTAGTGTAGTTAGAACCCTAGGAGTGCTTTTTGAACGGTGCTGACTGCATTGAAATCAAAGCGGCGTTTACTTTCGGGCTGTGTTGTCTGTGTTGATGCTGCGTGTGTAGTCGCAGTGTGTGAAGCGGTAGCCACTAATCGGGATAAAGCATCTGCATTGGCGTGTCGTCTCCCCGGTCTGTGTTCGATGCTGAATTGAAACTCTTGGAGCTCCATGACTCATCTTGCCAGGTGACCTTTCGGCTCCATGCTGTGTAGCCACGTGAGTGCTTTGTGATCTGTGACTAATTTGAACTGACGACCGAGTAAATAAACTCGGAAGTGCTGTAATGCATAAACAGTGGCATATGCCTCTTTCTCAGTCGTTGAATAATTACGTTCTCTAGCGCTGAGGGACTGACTAGCGAAGGCTACTGGCTTTTCCACCCCATCGTCATCTAACTGTCAAAGTACCGCGCCAACTCCCACATCTGAGACATTTGTCTGGACTATAAATTCTCTGTCAAACCGAGGGTACTTCAGAACGGGTGCCGAGATGATAAGCGTTTTCAACGTCTGGAAAGCCTGCTTGCATTCTGTGGCCCAGTCAAACCGTCTGTCTTGTTTGGTTAAATCAGTAAGCGGAGCTGCTACGGTCGCAAAACCTCGAACGAAGCTTCTGAAATAATCCCTCTAGACCGAGAAAACTCCTAACGTCCTTAACCGATTTGGGCGACGACAAGTTCTGAACTGCCTCTACGTTCGTTGGATCTGGGGAAATACCTTCCGCAGAGATCACGTGACCCAGGTAGGAAACTTTTGGCACCACAAAAGTGCATTTGGAAATTTTGACGCGCAAATTGTGCTGTCGAAATCGAGATAAAACTTCCGCCAAGCGCTCACAATATTGATTTTAATCCTTAGAGTGTATAATGACTTCATCAAGGTAACAGAGACAGGTGATCAGATTTAAACCTGACAAAACTATTCCAATCATACGCTGAAACGTAGAAGGAGCTGAATTTAATCCAAACGGCATTCTTGTGAATTCAAATTGGCCAGCCCAAGTAGCGAAAGCAGTCTTGGGTTTGTCCTTAGGATCCATGGGAACTTGCCAGTAACCGCTGCGTAGATCCAAGGTTGTGAACATCTTTAGCAGTAAAAGTCCCGAAGAAAAGAGATCTCGAGAACCTCAGAACGAATCGATCTTAAGCGAAACAGACAAGGAAGTCCTCGAAGCGCTTGAAATGGGAGAAGACGTAGGGAAGAAGATTGATTTGATCCTTGCGAAGCTGTCAAAGTTAGACAACATTGAGAGCAGGTTGGAGAATGTATTTGAGGTGATTGCTAACATAGAAGAATCCGTAGCAAATCTTGACAGAGAAGTTAAAGAGCTGAAAAGAAAATCTCAGAAAGTGGATAAAATAGTGGAGGACCTCGAAACCAGTGTCACTTTCAATGGTGAAGATATGGCCGATCTGAACAGGGATGACAAAGCTGCCCAACACGAGAATGAGAATCTCAAAAAGCAGATGCTTTACCAGGAGTACTACAGCCGCAGAGAGAATCTGTTGTTCGTTGGCATCGGGGAGGAAAACCCTCAACTGTCTCGGGATGATGATCAAGTTGGGAGTCGACAGGAGGTAGAAAATACCAAAGAGGTGCTATTCAACTTTATGGAGTAGGAGTTACAAATTCCGAACGCACGCGACAAGTTCGAATTTCAGAGAGTACATCGACTTGGTAAGTCAAAAGCCAACGAATCGAGACCCATCATTGCGAGATTTCTCAGATATCAGGATCGCGAAGAAGTTCTAAACCAAGCCAGGAAGACTTTGAGGGATAAAGATTACAGCGTTTTCGAAGATATGCCCAAAGAACTTTACGATATGAGAAAGCCACAAGTAGATAAACTCAAGGAAGCTAAGAAAAGAGGACTAACAGCCTATTTCAGCAAAAGGTACCCTGATAAGCTTTATGTAAACGGCAAATTTATTCATCCAAAAGAGCCTTTACCTTACTGAATGTTTTTTTCTCTGAGAGTAATTATGCCAATTTTTGATCTTCTGCGCACCTGAACATTGTCATATTACGCCGCTCCTTCAACAACTTCACTGGTTGCCTATCCGCCTACGTATCGAGCTTAAAATCCTTTTGATCACCTTTAAAGTACTCCAGGGCTCAGCTCCTAAATATCTCATCGATTTAATTTCTGTCCTTCAGCCATCTCGTTATGATTTACGGCGAAATAACAAGGGAATTCTTCTGAGCATCCCTAAGCGTTTCACAAAAGTTACCATGGGGGATCGATCATTTATGGCGGCAGCGCCACGGCTTTGGAACAGTCTTCCCGTATGCATTAGATCTGCTTGCACCACGAATGATTTCAAACAGAAACTTAAGACATTTTTATTCAGCAAGGCATTTTGTTAGTATAATTAGTTTATAATTAGGTTTTTATATAGTTTTTCGGCAAATAACTTTTATTATTGCCAATTGTAATTAGTTTTAGCGTAGTTTTCGTTTTTGATTCTATAGTCATTGTAAATAGGTTTTTATTTTTGTATTTACTGTAATGTCTGTACTGCGCATTTGATTATTCTTATAGAAAATGAGCAATATAAATATTAAATATTATTATTATTATTATTATTATTATTATTATTATTATTATAATTTTTCCTTTTCTAACAAAAACTATAACACTGCCCCTGTTTATTTCATATTGCATAAATTACCCTCTTGCCAATTAACGGTGGAGCACTAATAATACATGAAGTGTGAAAACGCCCAAACAAGTTCTTGGGGGCTATTTAGTAAGCAAGGCATTACTGGTCTCTGTAGATTTCTTTTTGTTCAGTGTCTTTGTTAGTATGTTAATTAATTTCGAGTTATTTTTCTTGTTTTGTTTTCGCGGTGTGAGTACTAAACTTGGTGAGCTTTTGTTTTCCTGTTCAACAAGATTGCTTAACACGCCTCCAAGATATGTGTACTTTTTGTTTCGTAGCAATTTGCTTTCAATTTTCTTCTTTTTACGATAAACCATTGTACTAGGATTTAACTTATATCTTTTCAAAAACTATTGCTTGCAACTCAGAACAGAAGTGTTGTTGGGGCGAAGGTGGCCAATTTCACGGGCTTCTACGTGAAGCTATGAAAAATGAATCTTAAATTAGTGTCTATGAATGTGAGAGGTCTCGGGGACTTTTCTAAGCGGCGGGAAACTTTCAACTGGATGCGATCCAAAAAACTGTCAATATACTTTCTTCAAGAGGCGCATTGCACAGAAAGCAATCAACATGATTGGAAAGCTGAATGGGGCTATCAAGCACTGTTTAGCTGTCATTCAAGCAAAAAAGCAGGTGTAACTATACTATTTAATAATAACTTTCATTTTCAAATCCAGAAAAGTTACTCCGATCCCGGAGGACGTTTCATAATCTGTGACCTGACAACAAACGGAAAGCACTTTACCTTGGCAAATATATATGCACCTAATGAAGATGATCCAAATTTTTTCGCCGATGTCTCTTATCATTTACTTGACTTCAAATGCGACGAAATCGTAATAGGCGGTGATTTTAATCTTGTGCTGGATGTTGAAAAAGACAAAAAGGGCGGCCTTGCCAGAACCCATAAGAAATCGTTGGAGGTTGTTAATGACTTGAGGGAAAGTTTGGATTTAATAGATGCCTGGAGAGTCTTACACCCTGACCTCCTCAAATTTACGTGGCGTCAAAGAAGACCTGAAGTTCACTGTAGACTTGATTTTTTTCTAGTTAGCCAAAGCACTTTTTGCAATACTATTGATGCAGAGATTATACCAGGGTACAAAACAGATCATTCCTTGATCACTATAAAAGTTTCCTTGCATTCCAATAACAGGGGTCATGGATTTTGGAAACTTAACACGTCCCTCTTGGAAGATACAGAATATGTTGCTCTAATCAAATCAGTTATACAACAAACTAAAGACGAATATACGAAGGATGAGAAAATCGATCCTAATCTTCTGTGGGAGATGGTAAAAATGAAGATTAGAGAGCACTCTACGCGGTTTGGTGCCTTCAAAAAACGTAAAATGGCAGAAGAACAAGAAGAAATCGAAAGGTCAATTTCAGCTTTAGAAAAACATATTATTGATGGTCACGCTGACGATTCTGAGAAGGAAAGGATCTGGACGAAACTTCAAGCTAGGCAACGTGAATTAGAGAAAATTATTGAGCACCAAACTAAAGGAGTGATCTTAAGATGTAAAATCCGATGGTATAATGAAGGGGAGAAAAACACCAAATACTTTCTCAATCTGGAAAAACGACACTGTAAACAAAATACGATATCTCAGCTTAAGGTTAACGACAACGATTTCATATACACAGATAACGAGATTCTAAACGAATGTGAATCTTTTTATAAAAACTATACAGTTCAAGAATAGAATGCGGAGATCATTTGAGTCATGTTTTTCCATTACAAGAAAGTCCAAAACCTTGAACGATGTGGAACAAGCTACATGTGAAGGCCCGCAAAAGAAAGAGGAGTGTCTTAAGGCATTACAAGACATGAATTCTGATAAAACCCCTGGAACGGATGGTCAACCCAGTGAATTTTATAAGGTATTTTGTGACGAGTTGGCAGATAGTTTGATTGATGCACTAAATTACTCACACGAAAATGGTAAACTTCCGATATCACAAAGACGGGGAATTATTAAACTTATCCCCAAAAAGGATGCGGAACTTAATCTGGTTAAAAACTGGCGGCCTTTAACGTTACTAAATTGTGACTACAAGATTGCAACGAAAGCATTGGCAAATCGTAATAAACCATTTCTCCAGAAACTCATCTCCCACGATCAAACTGGATTTATTAAAAACAGATTCATTGATTCATTGGAGAGAATATTCGGTTAATTGACGGGGTAATTAAATATGCTGCAGCGAAAAATATTCCTGGGCTCCTGCTTTTTCCCGATTTTGAGAAAGCTTTTGATACTCTAGAATGGCCTTTTATACAGAGAACTCTCCAGCATTTCGGCTTTGGCTTATCTTTTCATAAATGGATAAAAGTATTCTATGAAGACATTGAAAGTTGTGTTTTAAATAATGGATGGGCAAGCAATTTTTTTGAACTTACGCGAGGAGTCCGGAAAGGTTGCCCTTTCTCGCCTTATCGCCTTGTCACCTTCCTAATGGCGGAAAATGTTCGTAAAACAAAGGAAATTAGAGGTTTAACTGCTGTGGTGAGGAAATTAAGCTGAGTCAATATGCCGATGATACGACGCTTATCCTAGATGGCTCTGAAGAATCCCTTCGAGAATCATTGAAACTGCTAGATGATTTTGGTAAAATGTCTGGTCTCAAACTCAACTGTGGTAAAACAGAAGCTCTGTGGATTGGCTTCACAACAAACTGCAATCTTAGGTTGTGCCCAGAAAAAAAACTTCAAATGGCCGTTTAAGTGTCTGGCTTTCAACTGATCCCGAGATAACTGTTTCCCAAAATTACAAAGAAAAATTGGAGAAAATGCGACCGATCTTGCGGTGTTGGAAATTCCGCAGACTTAGTTTGTTGGAGAAAGTCATGGTCTTAAAAAGCCTTGTAGCATCGCAATTAGTGTATATTCTCTCTCCCCTCCCTACATACTATGAAGCAATTGAAGAAATCAACTCACTATTCTACAAATTTTTGTGGAGCGATAAAGTAGATAAAATAAAAAGAAATAACATGATAAATGACTACCCTGAAGGAGGAATCAAGATGATTAACATAATATCTTTCAATAAATCTCTCAAAGCTGTTTGGGTGAAGAAGTACCTGGATAACGAAAATTGTGGTCATTGGAAGCTTTTCTTTGACGCGGAACTTAAAAAATATGGCGGTAAAGCGATTTTTCGGAGAAATTTAAATAAAACAGATACAAGTAACTTGATAAGGGTATCAGATCCCTTTAAAGAACTTCTGGCAATCTGGTCAGAAGTTTTTTTTTGAAGATAAAGTAACAACGAAGGAACAGCTCCTATCATCACCCCTATGGTACAACTCGCTTATGAGGATAGATGGAAAACCTGTTTTTAACAGAGATTGGTTCCTTAAACGTATAACCGAAATCAGGCATTTAATGGATAACTCCAGCAAGTTTCTCGAAAGCAGATATGATGTCCAACTTCGACCCCTTAATTTGTATGGAATTATTGCAGCGGCTAGATGTCTTCGCAGACAAAACACGGATTCCCCTTCGAGTAACTACTGCTCCTTTTTCTCAAAATTCTTGCGCAGTACTAAACCCTCTAAATTGATATACAATAAGCTGGTTTTAAGTAAAAGCGAGCAACCCCTTCAGAGCCAAAGAAAATGGTGCAGAGAGATTTGCCCAGAGCCAGAGGAGGATCATGAGATTAACTGGAAATCTGTCTATTTATGGCTTTCGAGTGTACTAAGAGTTCGAAGCTTAGAGTTTTTAATTTCAAATTTTTGCACTGTCGCCTGTCAACAAACGACTTTCTGTATGAGATAGGTCTTAGTGACAACGGAAAATGTACTTTCTGTAAAAGGGAAACTGAAACTCTCTTTCATCTATTGTGGAACTGCGAAAGTACCCAGTTGCTTTGGAATAATCTTGTTTTCTGGCTCCAAACTTGCCAGGTTTTAACTAAGAACATGCCATTACGAGCCGACACTGCGCTGGGTATGAGACCGGATACGTCAAAATTAAGGCTTCCAATAAATTTTGCTTTTTTAGTTGCTAAGTATCACATTTGGACCTGTAAACAAAAGGAATGCTCTCCAAATTTTTCTAGTTTTTTATGACTTTTGAAAAATATCCATGAAATAGAAAAAGGAAATAAAGCTACATCAAAAAAATGGGAATTACTTTTGCCGCATATTTAACAGGCAAAACAACCCGGAGCCTCCCACCGCTGTATCGCTACGTAAAGTGTTCACCAGTTTTTGGCTCAAATCCTTCAGCCCAGACGCACTTCTGAGTATTACATTATCATAATAGTTGTCAAAACCTCTGGAGACAATGGTGTTCTTTTCATGTTATATAGCTACACGTATTTTTCTTTTGCTGTGCTTGTAACTTTTTTTGTTTCGTTTTTTTCTGTATTTCCTTAGTTGTCCTTGTAAGTTTTTTATGTTTTTGTAAGTTTTTTCTCTTTCTCTTTCTTTTCTTTTTGCGTGATTAGCCAGTTTTTTTTTTTGGAGAGGGGGAAGGGAGTATAGTGAGTAAATTTGTAATCTTTGTATTTTTTGTACTTTGCAATGCCTGAAATAAAGTCTCACTATTACAAAAGAAAAAAAAAACATGTATCCCCAAGTTATCCCTTTGTTGACCGATTAATGGGGACACCGTACCCAGCTCAGAATCTACTGAACGGGTTATTCTCCCTTCTACTATGACTTCCGAGTGGGGAGGTACTATGGTCGTTTCTGCTAGAGTAACCGGAACCCCTCCCCTGACCTTAGATTGCAAGAGTACATTGGAGGCCCCACATGGTTGTTTGACATAGCCAGAGCCCCAGACTACCCCTGACAAGTGTGATCCCGTACCTGGGGGTTGCGAGAAAATGGGAGAAATCCCATGGCGACCTTGGACAAAGTACGAATGGGGGCCAATGTCAGCCCGTTGTTGGCAATGAAATCCCAGCCTAGTACGCACTCGTGACGGATATTGCTTGACACAAGAAAATCACCCTGATAAAACATTTTGCGCTTGGGAAACTTAACGTTACAACTTATTTCACATTTAATGTTAAGTGGATCCCCAGTAATTGAAATATGACGGCCAGGATCGACCGGCTTGTTCCTAACATTATTAAAATCCAAAGCAGCGTGAATATTTTCATTAATAAAAGACCTAGATTTGACTGAACCCCTATCAAGTAACGCTACTAAATTAACCCCTTCTATACAAATTTCTACTAATGGATGGGTCGGAAGAAAACTAAAATTATTATCGCTAAACCACGCAGTCTTACTAGGGTGACCTATTGACCCTGCATAGGTCCCCTCCGGCCGTTTAAAGGCCTAAAACAATTACTCGCCACGTGGCCAAGGCGATAACATTTGCTACAACGAACTCTATTAAATTTACTAAAATCAGGGGCACCCGACGGTTCGTTTCGGGGAATATCTGTTCGGAAGGCCTAAAATCGCCTGAGATTTTCGGATTTAATTGCAGTGAAAGCTAAAGATTTCTTCGGCGAAACATCACGTCAGACTTTCGTAACAAGAGGACTTGTTAGTTCCTATTGTTTTCATAGGGACAAATATGTCGTTTAGAGTGCAAAATAAGGTCACATAGGATTTTCGGAGAGCCATCAGCAGCTCGGAAATTCTGCGGATAGGATTTAGTTTCCTAGAGTTTTCTGCGGCCTAAATTTTCAGCTAAGAACGCCGAATAGATCAATCTGTATTAGCTTACACAAATATGCCTTTAAAAAGCCCTGAAAAAATCTAAGAGAGCAGAAAATGATATTTCAAATATCTTGCTAAAAGTTTCTCGTTGGGTGCCCCTGTAAAATGACTAGGATTATTTGCGGTACCTCGAGAAGTGTTTTGTCTGTACTGGCAAGTTCTAGCATAATGGCCTCGTTCGCCACATTCATAGCAGGTACCTCCTCTGGTGGTGGACACTGGTCTTGCTTGTTGTCGCTGTTGTGCGATCTCGCTGCGAAGGGACTGCTGTTCCACTTGTAAGGCCTTGACAGCTGCCACGAGTGTGGACATGTCCAGTATCACTGGTGGGTCGTTTTTCCCGGTACTCAAGTGAGCGGTACTGTTCGCCGAAAAGTGTTCAGTGTCCAGTGCTCTAAATCGTTAAGCAAAGGAAACCATAGCGTCTAACGATGGTGTTGCGTCTTGCTCCAGGAGTTTGAGGCAGGTCCTGGCTGGTAGTCCACGCATAAATTGCCCCTCCAAAAGGGCCGTTTTGTCGTTCTCGGTGATCGTAGAGGTTGTTGCTCTAGATGGCGCCGAAAGATTACTAGCAGATTGGCTGCTTTCTCCTGTCATAATTGTTTCGTTCGCTGGTTTGTTCACCACTGCCACCAAAATGTGCAACGTGCAGTAAAAGAACACTCAACTCGTTCAGATTCAAGACAGTTTTATTACAGCAATTCACTTTCATTTATACAAGGTTTCTTACGCAATTTCGTCTATGTACAACTCCTACTACAAATATGGCGTTGTACTTTACGCAATATAGCTATTAATGAAATGGAGTATAGTGGGGTAAATTCTGAAGATCAAACAGATATAGCAGAAATGCTAAACTCCTTTTTCACAGAAGTTGGGCCAAGCCTTAGTGGAGACGTAACAGAAGCTGATAAATCCTTCGACGAATTTCTTACCGCAACTGATAAAAATTTTGTTTTTGAAAAAACAACACCTACACGTGTTCTTGCACTACTATCAAAGCTTTGTAGGTCAAAGGCAACAGGATTAGATAATATTTCAGGGAAACTTCTAAGGGAATGTCCTGACTTACTGGCGGAATCTCTCACTCATATGTTTAATCAATCCCTAATGACGGGTATCTTTCCCGATGAGTGGAAATCTGCCAGAGTTACTCCATTGTATAAAAATTCTGGGAAGCGTTCTGATCCGACGAATTATCGGCCAATATCAGTAATTCCAGTTGTGGCCAAAGTCTTTGAACGGATAATTTACGATCAACTTTATCATTATTTAACAAAAAACAACTTTCTCTCGTGCCATCAATCTGGTTTTCGGTCTCTGCATTCCACGCTCACCGCACTTATCGAAGCTACAGATAGCTGGGCCTTGGATATAGACCGTGGTCTTGTTAATGCCGTAGTCTTTTTAGATCTCAAAAAGGCATTTGATACAGTAGATCACGATATTTTGTTGCGAAAATTGCAATACTATGGGATTTGTTGGACCAGTCATCAATGGTTTGCTTCTTATTTAGATAATCGAACACAGATTTGTCATATTAATTCTTGTAAGTCAACTCCGAAATGTCTAAGATGTGGTGTTCCCCAGGGAACAATTTTGGGACCTCTTCTGTTTTTGATATATATTAATGACTTACCACACTGTCTGACATATTCGGAACCCAGAATGTACGCAGATGATACTAGCCTAACACTTGCTAGCACTGACATTGAGCATATAAATTATCGCCTTAATCACGACCTGAGAAATGTGTACGAATGGCTGTCTGCTAACAAGCTTACTCTAAATATGACGAAAACTGAGTTTATGCTTATTGCATCAAGGCAGAAGTTATCACAATTTACGGAAAGTCCCTTTCTTACTATAAATGAGAACGCAATAGAACAAGTAACCTCCGCTAAATCCCTCGGAGTTTATGTTGATCAAAATATAAACTGGGAGTGTCATATTGAAAAATATTTCTAAGAAGATAGCTTGTGCCATTGGTGCAATTAAACGAATTCGGCATCTCACTCCATTTAATATTTTAATCAAAGTTTATAATAGCCTTATTCAACCACAATTTGATTATTGCAACGTAGTGTGGGGAAGCTGTAACAAGGGCCTTGCTGAAAAACTGCAAAGGCTTCAAAACCGCGCAGCTCGTACCCTAATGTCTGCGAGCTATGATAGTAATTTAGATGATTTGTTCCGGACACTGGGGTGGCGAAGACTCTATTATCAAAGATTGGAACAGAAGTCTATCCTAATGTATAAAACATTACATGGTATGACTCCTGATTATCTGAGATCAAGATTCGTATATCGTGACGATGTTAGTGCTTATCGTTTAAGGAATACCGAAAACAAATTAGTTCTTCCACAACCTCGAACTGATTATCTCAAAAAAGTTTTTCGTACAGCGGAGCTCAGTTGTGGAACAACTTACCTGTAGACCTAAGACAAGCATCTTCACTGGCCGATTTCAAATCTAAATTAAGTCGGCACAGTTGAAAGTAATATCTAAATCTTACATGTAAGTGAATTTTAGACACGGCCTCCATGAAAAGCAGACTTTTCTTTTGTTATTTTGAATTTGTTGTTATTAAATTTTTGTAGTTAGTTAGATAGGTAGATAGTCCAGTAATTTAATTGACTGATGGAAAAACCGTGTATAAATAAAGTTATCTTATCTTATCTTATCTTATATTTTAGTGTTCTATTTATAAGCAAATAATTACTAACTAGTTACATTACCAATGTCATTACAAGAGTAAATTACTGCAACTCGCTTTAGCTGGAATGAGCGGCTGATACTGAATTGAACTAATGTACTGGGGTGGCTCATGAACCTTTCTGAAATAGCTGGATATAAACGAATTATCGATGAGACTCAGTTATATAAACGTCCAGTTTCAAACAAACGCTGGTACATCGAGTAAACGCCGTGTTGTGGGGGTTATTTTCAATTTGACTGCGTAAACCCGGCACCCAATTACTCGAGGCCCGGCGGTTAATCGAGAAAATACGGTATTAGCTGCTGCAACTGACAAGTGAGTTATTTCAAGGTGTTAATGCACGTGTAGCTACAACAAATTCGCTGAACGAAAACAGCTCACGTAAAAAAAATAGTTGTGTGTGTGTGTGTGTGGGGGGGGGGGGGTTGGGGGTGGGGGGGGTGTGGGGGGTGGCAATGGGACGGGAACCCGACAAAAATTTAAGAGTTGGCAGGGAGTGTACGCGAAGCAGGAAAATAGAAGGCAGGGAGCAGAATCCCCAAGATGGCGGGAAACGGGAGAAATAAGACAAAAGTGAATCAACACCGCAAAATATTCCGCACTCGAAAAAGGGCAAAGAGGTAGGAGACAGCAAAAGTGGCGGTACCCGGGATTACAAGGTACAGGAAGCGGGACGTTTGAATCCTCCAGTCATTACTTTCGGGGAGGGGGGGAGGGGTGACGAGAGTCGCTCCTTTCGAAGCGTCATTGAGGAGAACACCGTCATATTTGATCGCTGCTTGCGGATGTTCATGACAGTCAGTGGTTTGCTACTTGTGGGATTTACTAATAGCCGTCAAAATTTGTCGGCGCGACGATTCGGCACAACACAGAAATAACACAGACAACAAACAAAATTCTTAAAAAAGTTCTTACCTACCCTTTCTCTTCAATCTCTTTACCCTGCCGATCTAGTTCAAGGAATTCTACAGCTTGTTTAGCTTGCTTTTGGTTGGTTGAGTTGTGCTGCAGACTCCTATTTATGTCTGTCATTTTTCGACCCTCTGTAAAAAGAAGAGTAGGTAGCAATTTAGTGGCGCCCTTTCACAATCTCCATTTAAATGTGGCACCTGGCTTTGGTTTCATCAAATTTACATGGAAAATGCTGCAACTTGCACGTACTACCTAGCTGGTCTCAAGGTGTTCCAATACCTTATCGCTGTTGTCATCGTTGTTGTTATTAATTCTGTTGTTGTTTTGCAGTCTTAGTTGTTGTGGTCTGACGACAAACAAATTTTAAGACCGAAGGTTCTCCGGACTCAGTTAGAGCCCCTAGATCGTTCGGCCACATTGCAGAAATTGTACTTGATGGAAACCTGCGAATTACCTGCAGACATGTATGTAGTAAGTAAATATGACCTCGATCACCAAAGTCTCCCAGTAGCTAACGTTGTAAGGTCATGGATTCGATCCCGTCAAGGCCTCAGCTTTTTTCATTCTCCCACGCTTGTGACGACTGAATATTCCATCTTTCTTTGAGCAGTCTCTCTTTCTGCACATGGATTAACGAGCAAAAAGAATACGCGAGCTCGTGCGACAATTGCCTGTCGCGTGGAAACGTGACACCTGTATGTGTAATGAGCCGGAACTACATTAGCGGCTTATCACACGCGTGTCGCGTTTCCACTCGACTACCCTGAGCGTAATTAACCCTCGGACGTACAAGCAAAGTCACCACCCCCCCCCCCCACCCACTCCAGGGGGGTTGATGGAACCCCTCACCTGGTTTTTTCCTGTGTTTTAATATTTCCGAAAGATTTCGCCTTTGGCAGAAAGCCTTTGATGTGCTCTACAAGATGTTGTATATATTATGGGTTGCAGTGCTGCTGGGGGCCTATGACAACATCAAAGATAGCGGTCACATCGGTGAACGTCATATCTCGTAACCACAGCAACCGCTTCTCACCAAACGTACTTCAAAATGTAGCTAAGGGATATGCGGACAGCCACTAAAAAAGGCAGGCGCTGAATAAAAAATCGTCTCGGAAGAATTGGAGAAAAAACCTTAATGGGGGGGAGGGTTGTGTCCTTCCCCCCCCCTCTTCTTGTCCGTCCGAAGGTTGAGAGGTCATGTGTTTTCTTTTTTTTTTTCATTTTTCCTTTGATAAATGGATCCCTTACAAACAGTAGTAATCCTTATGCTGATAAGGTGCTATACTTGATACTGACGTCAAGATACATATTAAACAACGTTGAGTCTTACAAATAAAATACTAAGTAACGACACTTTTAAAGTAAAGGACTTAGATCCCAAATGACGAGTAAAGTAAAGCAGTTGACTATAGCTAGTGCTGATAGAGTTTGTGGAGGCCTTAGTAGAGCCCTTGAAACAGCTGGCAGCCGTTTTGATTTGCTTCGGACAAAGATACATTTCACCTTCTTGGACGGTTGCGATCGCTGTAAGAAGCTCAGCAATCGTTGGGATCATGTGGAAACCACTCTTAGCGATCGTAGCGATCACAGCAATCATATGGAAACCAGCCTATATGGAAACAGCTCAGCGATCAAAGTCGCAACGACCGCTCAACGTTTTTGGTACTGAGTGTAGTGATCGCAGCGATCAAGTGGAAACCAGCCTTAACGTTTAACGGAGCACCCAGAGCAATACCAAAAGACCTTCGTTTGACTTGCGAAAATTAGGTTTATTTTTTATGCGTCGTTGTTACAATAGTAATCCACTGAGACTCATATGCTTAAAGAAGCATGTTTTCTGAAGGAAAAAGCTTGCAAGGGTATTAAGCAAAATCTTCTCAGCGATACAGATAAAAACGTCTGGAAGCCTAATTTCGACTACAAAGTAAACAAACGGTGTAGGGGGATCACTTACGCTAAGCTGAAAAGGTATATTTCGTTACCACAATTTGCTCGACCATGCATACAATTCACAGATGCAGCATCGCTACAATTCTTCTACGAAATGTTCAACCGCAGTTTGCAAAGCTCTATAAAAAATAATAATAATGAAACGAAAAATAGCACAAATTAACCACCAAAAGTTCTAACCCTAACCCGGAGTAACTAGATATTAATATACAACATCCTGTTACGTTTAGAGTGAATACTTCAACCTCTCTTTTAAACGGATAAGAGGTATCTCTCCAAACAACACGAAGAAGGCTAAGTTAAGAGTGACAAAGGGGACTTTTGGGAGACACTTGTACTTAATTAAAATATCTTCCTATTTTTAGTCAGCACTAGTAATTTAGTGTATTAGTGTATGTGCGCAACTAATAAGGCATCACTCTGGGCTTTCCCGTTAGGTCTCTAGATAATGATAGTTATCTTAACAACAACTAAAGAAATTAAAATTTTCAAAACGGAGTATACAAGCGAAGACCAAATCAGTTTCGTCCATGATGAAAGAAAAAACAAACAAAGAACACAGCTGTAGAAGTACTAGATCATTCGATAGAAAGGTTGTTTGTTTGTTTTTTTTCTTTTGCTTTAGGGCATTTTGAAGGGACATAGTCTGTGGTTGAGGTCACACTTATGCTTTTCCTGTAGTTAAATGTTTTTACCATAGTAAAAGAAAGCAAACAAAAGTTAACTATAGTAAAGTGAGCTTGTTGACTTAGACATTAGCCAGATGGCCTCTTGTCTCGGTCTGTCAATCAAAATGTCAATTTGATGACGAAAACGAATATTCGCCAGACATTCCACTTGTACTTGCGTGACTTTTGCCATTTCTCTGGATATTTCAAGGTACGTAGACTTTGCACGAATGCACTGGATGTGAAGACTTTAACAAAAAAGCACAAGTATTGAAGTGGCGCAATTTCAATACACGTGCTACACAGTTTCCGGAGCTCAGGAAGCTTCATATCAAAGAGAAGACAAGCTGTCACTTAAATAAACAAAGTTTAGATAAACGCATGATAAACCATGCTTTTTCAGGTCGGTTTACCACAGTAACCTTTACTTTCATCCTGCCGCCGTTGCTATCGCGCAAACCAAATGTACATTTACTCTGGTAAAGTGAAAAAAAGCGGTCACACATAAAATTGTGTTTATCATAGTAAACTTCACTTTACTATGGTAAAAAATGCCCTAGTGTGACCTCAACCGTAATATTCTGCTTAGTGTATTGTTATTAATGAGGTGCGGGAAGCAACTCCGGCCTGGGACAAAACGAGAGATCAGGTTTGCGCAAGACATCACACGTGGCACGGACGAGGCGTGTGGGCGGGCTCGCCAAACCCCCTTAGTCAAAGCCCTTATATACCTACAAACTGCTCATTAATAAATTCCCACAGGGCCACATTACCAGTTCAAATTAAATTTCAATATACCAGCCTGTCTTACTTCCGACAACCTTCAGCATTGAAACAACAAATTCCTAACATTACAAAAACAACACAATGCTACAAAATGAAAGGTTAACACTTAGGTCTGCACGCAAGCTTTCTAAAAGAACGTTCTGTGAAAACTGATTTGATTTTCGCGTGCATACTTCCTTACAGTCGTTCCTACAACACTTAGAAAAAAAAACTATAAAAGATAAAAAAATATATATTAAGCGATTAATGTATTAAATAATGCAGAGAATCGAGTCCGTGTATTAATTTCCGCAAGTAAAAGGGTCTTCAGCATAAAAAAAGAGGTCAAATTGTTTTTACTTTAGTGACGCACGTGCATTTTTTGTTTCTTTGATAAATGCCCGGGGGGGGGGGGACTCCCATATGAAAGGGACGGGGATGCTCGTCGGAAAATTAGAATTAAAACCCTAAAGGAGACCAATCTGGGCGTGGCTCAGGCTTTATTTGACCCTTAAAGGAGACCATGCTTAAACAGACGACCAAATAAGAGCCACAAGGATTTAAATTGCGCTCAAGATGTTTACTTCGAATGCTGTTAAGCACTGTCTTAAATCTTTAGTTTCCGTACATAGTCTACCCTAAGCGATACCTCTATGAGTAAAAATATTGGCTTTCTGTCCTGAACACCCTAAGTGAGACCAAAATCTGCAATTTACACCCTTAAGCGAGACGACGAGCATCCCCGTCACTTTCATATGGGAGTGTCCCCCCCCCCCCCCGAGGGGATAAATGGCTCAAACTGCAGTATAAATATCCTTTTGTCGGTAAGGAGTTTACAAGGGTGCTAAGAAAATAAAGGCGCTTTTAACGCCAGATTGCTTAGATTCCAAATGATTGGCCAAATAAAGCGAAAGTTTTATTCTCCTGTCTGCCCTGGTGTAATGAAAAAAAAAAGAAATGTTGGAGAAGTTGTAAGCTGGACGGAAACATGCCTTACAATCAGAAACTGGCCAGGACTAGGCTTGCTGGAGCTTGTTTTATTTTCTTAAGCCTTAAAAGAGGTCTTCAAAGAGACTGATGGGAGTAAATTACAACAATAAATTAATATTTATAGCGTAGTTTCCTCGTCAAAGTGTATTATTCTACGCCCGACTAGTAGCCGGGGAGACGTTGGTTCAATTCGCACTCGGGACAACAAAACTTTTGTCAGGACCTTGTATTTATTAACATCAACATCCGACTGATGCGATTAACTTATGGTTAAGACGTATACGTATCTTTTAATGCTCCCGTGAACCCCCCTTAAATGACACAAATAAGCTCTGTAGGAGGAAACGTACACGTCCTCTTATTAAAGAACGTTCCGCGAGGTTAAACTTTCTAGATCTGTTACTGAGCAGCCCGGCTGAGCAGTACGGAACTTCATGAGTCAAAATGCGATAATAAAGAGATGTTTTGAGACAAATTCAACCCTATAAAGTATTCTGCCCTTTGAAATGGCTTTATTTTCATCAGAGGACAAACATTTATTTTCTCACAACCCAATACTTTTACAACTGTATTTTATCAAAGCAGATTTGAATGTCACCGTGATGTGGGATGTCAATTACACAATAGACGCACTCCATTTGATACGAACTGGTGGTTGCCCTACTTAACCCGTCAGCCGATAAATCAATAAGTTTAATGATACGAAACAATAGAAAAAAAAACGTAACAAAACAAAAAAGCGAAAGGGTAACAATTAAACGTGCACGTAAGCTTTTAGCCTTTCAGGAGTAAGGGAAAAGAGAGGGGTGGGGCTGGTGGCATGGCGTTGGAGATGTTGCACCCCCTTCGTTTTTATTGTGTTACGATATTTTCCCTTTAATGGATAGCCTGTTCTACTAGTTTGCTACTATTTTTGAAAAAGATGAGCGAACTGGCTGCTAAATTAATAATATTTCTTATTATCTTGTGGTAGTTTAAGTAACAAAACAACTGTTTTAGTCGATCTCGTCATCCATCAACGTTATGACAACTCGGCGCTAATTTCCTCTCCTTGACTATCAGTTCATGTTCTCTATGACGAGCGATCAATATCATGGTTCGAGGATGTTTATGTCAATGTGGAATCCTGTCGGCGAAATGTAACATTACCAGACAATTTTCTTCTTTTGTGTCATTGCTTTTATTTTACACAACATCTTTGCTTCTTATTTTTACATACTGAGCATCAGGAATATGATTTACTGAAGTCAAAACTTTGTTGCCCTCAATCGTTTTCTTAGATTTTTCCCTGAATAAACGTTTTACTTAATTGACAGGGATACAATACATCCCACCTACTAATGAGATAGCTTGTGTGGTATCTTTATGTCTATAAGTCGAAGGTAACCAAACATTGGTGTGAGAGGTAGAAGAACATACAGTTAGTGGAAACGGCACTTCAAACGTTCCTACAAAAATATCTCAGCTCTGCACGTCAATAGAAAGAGGAGGTGGGGGAGGGTGGGGAGGCGTCACCCATGCCCTATGCATCTCTTAGGCCAGAACTATATGAAAGAAATGAGACAAAAAGGCTACAAAATACTGACCTAAGGCATTTACTTAACCCCGTCATTCAACATTTCTATTTTAGGGACGCTTTGGACCAGCTTGCGTATTGCATTCCCAAGAAGATAAAGCTGTTTATCACGTACAAGTTTTGCACGTAAAATCCAATACCACAAAAAGGGTTCCTTCAGTAGAACCAAGATGTCTGACGAGTGCCACGTCTCGTTGTCCGTGTGCCTCATTCTTTTCACAGTTGTGCTGCTTTCTCACACAAGTGAAGGTAGGAGAGAATATAGATGTTGCTAATAATCTCAGTTTGAACCGAACATTTAACGTCTTTACTGTGGAATACTTGGTCTTTTGCAGAAACTCATTAAGAACAACATACATTTGGGGGGTGGGGCACGCACGCCCGGAATAGGTCTCCAAACCACTTTTTAAACTGCAGTTTTTGTAGTTTTGATCACCGCTTTTCCTGGTTTTTGGTCTTTTTCAAGCGGTAGAAAAAATACTGAATGCTTTAGGGTGAAGAGTACAATGACAGAAAATTTTACATAACATTCTTTTATCGAATATTGGTGTAAAAACAAATGATGATAAATTTACATCTAATTTCCTTTTTTTTTTGTATTGATTTTTACAGCAGCCAGTTTCAAGGCTGGAAAAGTCAATGTCACTACAGCTAGTCCAGGACTCTTTGGTTGCAAGCAGGTTTCGTTTGCAGAACCGTTTCATGGTGGAAAGGAAATTAAAGTTTTCGCTTCGTTTGGCCATTCAGTCAAGAACCCCAGTCGTGGTAACGGTGCTGCCGTTTGGGTGGAGTCAGAGGACAAAACTCGTTTCAAAACTTGCATTTCTGAATACAGTTTTGGATCTAACAAAACTGGGGAGGTTAATTGGATTGCAGTGCAGTCGGTACCTTCTGGAACACAAATGGGAACTACCTCTTTGAACTCTTGGACCACTGGAACAGAGTGCAAGAGGATCGACTTCCCGCAGGTGAGCTCAATTCACTTCTAAACATTATTTATTGTTTTTTTTATGAAAATAGCTGCAGTGAACAATTGAATAACTAGCAACCTAAAAAAGCTCCCAAACAGAGAAATGTGTTTAGATTGGAGATTTCTTTGGCTTCATTTCGAATGTTTTAAATAAGCTAGCGGAAAGCAGCTAAGAAAAAATATCGTCATGTAAACTTGGTATACAGCGATGGCTGTCTTTATTTTATTTCCTTCATTTTTTTTTCAAAGACCAAAGCCAGACCTAATCCAGTTTCGAAATGGAAAAAAAATTCGATGAATCTGGATGTTTGCATCAACTGTAGCCTGTCGTATTACAAAATTAAAACCTCAAACAAATGACAACAGGAAGTTGACTGAAACAATAACCACTCGAACGTTGTGGCCGCTATTTTCCAATACCATTCTTAATCAAACACCTCTTGAAAGGCCAAGAGACAAGTATGTTTACTTATATTTTTACAATTAAGCACTCAAATTGGCTGTACCGGCTTGAGTTACAGATGCTGCTAAAAATATTAACAATGATCATGAAAAGTCAAGATTTGTTATCTCAGAATAAACGGGATAAAAGGAAAATATTGCTAAATCGAAACTAAATCTGCTCCAAAAGATGCTTCTCTGCATGTCATCGGGAAATTTTAAGTTTGCGTTTTTAACCCCAGAAGAGTAAATTCGAATAGCTAAAACAACACATAAGTCAAGCAACATAAGGCATTTTAGAATAGTGTATCATTATCAAAATTACGCAAGTGTTTTGCTCATAACGCTTTGTTCTCAAATCCTAGTTTGCTGTTTTTCTCAAGCTGAGGGGTCTTAGCTTCAATTAGAGTTCTGAAAGGCGTTAGGAACAGAAGAAATACAATGGGTTTATCACACAGATGCACGCTCACACGCATTGCCGTTCACATAAAGGATCCTTTCTCTCACGCACCACTCAACCACACGCCATAACCTATCCACGCACCCGCGCGACCACGCATCCGCGCAATCATGCATCCAAGCACCCTCGCGCCCACGTGCCCACCCTCCCATCCACACATCCACGCATCCAAGCACTCACTCACTCATGATCCCATTTCACGTGTAACCTGATGACCACCCATCCACACATGCATATGCATACATCAGGAGCCCATGACACATCAATTGACCACGTGCACTCACACGTTAACGGAAACACGGAACACCTACTCAGTTATCCAATATTACACCAATGACCCCACACTTTACGCACCTACACACCTTTTACACCTGTGCAAACACGCACGCCCTCAGGTGTGGAACCACTCAAAAAACCATCCATATCTGTACATCCATTCACCCTAAATTAAAATCTACCTATCCCATAGCCCTCTTTCCCTCCTTCATCGATCTCATCGATCTATCTATTCATCCAACCACCCACTAAACCATTCTCCCTATTCTATTCTAAATCGACTGCACGATCCACTTACCCATCCATGCATTCATACATGCATCCATCAACCCATCCATCTTTTCATCCATCCATGCATTTATTAACCCATGTATCCTACTAGCCTTGCGTTTTTCAAATTTAATTTCCTTTTCTCATGTGCAAAGCCGTTGTTTTATCGATGTTGATAAAATACATTTATTTGTCAGTTTTGCCATCCTTCTTTCCTCTTTCTTGGTAAATCTTTGTCATACATATATTTGATTTTTCAGCGTTTTCTGTCTCCTCCAACTATAATCGTAACACCTAGCCACCAAGTTGCAGAAAGACCTCAGGATTCCATCGCCTATTGGCTGGAGGAACAAAGTGAGAGCAGTTTCAAAATCTGTTTCCGTGAAAAGGAGATTTTTGCTGGACTACACCAAAACATAAAAATGGTGAGTGGATTACGAATATGTCCTATCATCGCTATAAATTTACAACCTTCTATTGAGACAGGTCAGGATTGTAATGGGACTGGTGGCTTTATTTTGGCGCAAGAATCAAACGGTCACAATAAGAAAAAAATCGAACTCAAAATTTCACGACTGGAATTATGTTGAATCAGGTAAAACTAGTGTCAGTCGATCAGAAAGATTGAATTTCCGCCAGGCCAGAACCGCCTTGCAAGGTTTTGAGGCAACTGAAAGAAATAAGGAGTGACTTCTCGGGAAAGGAGATCGAAACAGGAAAGAAAAACGAAAACCAACAGGAACGGTTGCCAATTGGTTGCCGTATCGAGATTCAGATGCATGACCACATGCAGATGCTTGTTCCACTTTAAAAGAGAACAGAATTGATTATGAGAAGGAGCAGTGGTAACTTTGTAATTCTACTCTTTTGTTTTCTTCCAGAATTGGTTGGCATTTACCAGTCTGAGTTTTGAAAACTTTACTTTGGCCGACAGTTTGGTGTTTGCGAGCAACAACTCTCCATCTCAACAAGATAATTTCGCTTTCTGTGAGGTAAAGATCTAATAATCGATAACAGAAACTTATAGTTGTCAGCCTGGCTTTGTAAATTTTACTGGAAAAAATTATAATCAACACTTTTTTTCCAAGTTCCTGCTAGGAGGAAAAGTTGGAGAGCAGGCATTGAGTAGTGAGCTTGGCAATCTTTGGTATTCTGGATAACGTACGCTGGCAAGAGCAAACAATCGTTTGATATAGTTAGGACAAAATGGACGACTTTTCATTCACCATGCATTTTTCCCGTAAACCCAAACCTTTTTAAATCGTCCCCTTTTGTAGACAACAGAGTAAAATTCCAAATCCCCACCTACAGTAATGTGACCACCAAACAATTTTTATTATCCTTTTTATGATATAGAAAATCAACTTCACAGATCCTTTCTTTGCCCCTCCCGTGGTAGTGGTGACTCCAAAACGCAGTTATAACAAGAACAACTCGCGTTTGTCTGGATCAGCTGGATGTAAAGCAGTTTCCACTTGGGTCGAGGTAAAAAGTACTAATACTTGTTCTTTTTCTTGTTCTTCTTCTTGTCTTGTTTCTTGCTGTTGTCCTTCCTCTTCTTCTTCTTGTTCTTCTTGTTCTCTTTCTTCGTTTTATTGTAGTTGTTGTTGTTGTTGTTCTTCTTCTTCTTCTTATTCTTCCTTAATTGTCCTTGTTCTTCTTTTTTGCTTTCAGCACACTTCCACAACAGAGACGGAGATTTGTGTAAGAACCTACAACAGTGACGCTAACGATAAGGATACCACTGAAGTCGACTATTTGGTTATTGGGGGTAGGTAGAATATTACGTCATAAGTCAAAAATAAACTGTTCATGGTCAAAGCTGGTTAAACTTACATGTTCGGTGACGCTAAACATGATTAAATGTCTAAACGTCTTTAATGTTAACTCAACGTTTCTCTGCCGGAAATCTTATAAAAATCTCAGGAAATAAGATTAGGTTTTTGGGGAAAAAATTAAATATTTGGGTTCAGACAGAAAAACGGTTTTTAACAGTCTAAAAAGTCAGACTAAGTATGTAAGAGTAGTATTTGGTTCATGTGCGCGTATAAGTGCCATTAAATAACTATAAGACATGTTAGCTGCCTTCAGAATACCCTGGAGATTAACGCTGATTTTAAAGACTTATATAATTTCCTTTTGTTTAACACAATGTTAGACTTGGATCCCTGCCTGGATGTGACATGTGATTATCATGGTCTATGTAAGGCTTTTGGTCCTTATGATGCTCGTTGTGTATGCGTCGACAGTTGTCCATCCTACCAAGAACCAATTTGTTCTTCAAACGGCACGACTTATGATAACAAGTGTTTGTTTGAACAAGAAATGTGTCTGCTGAAGCTTAATTTTACCGTACAGCATCCTGGTAGCTGTGAAGGTATGCAGAAAATGTTTTAATTTATAAATTAAAGGCTGCCTTAACCAATAAATGCCCGTGACGGTGCAAACAGGCCGTGAGGGGCCACCGTCCTTGTTAGGTTTGTGACTTCATCCCTTTTCGTGAAAACAGTCGTTTTGGACAACCACCTGACGAACCAGCCAACATTCTAACAAAATGTGCCCAAGATAAAGCGATCAGGCAGATGTGACCAGAGTTACACATATCCCCTCCCCCTTTCCTCGACGTTTAGTTGAAAAGTTTTCCAAAAAAAAAAGAAAAAGAATAGAATATCAATCGGCGGACAAACCTTCTAAAAAACTTCGAACTGAGCGCATTTCAGAAGTCAAATCCACAAGGATTGCTTTAGAAGTAGAAAGGAATTGTAGTTTTCATGCAGTAACGATTAATGTTTTAGATGTTTGGGCTGGATACTGGGCCTTTTGGGTACTGTACAAAACGTACGGGAGGGCTAAAAAATGTCTGTATATTCAAACCAGTGACCATAAAAAGTTTAGGGTCATGTTCCCCAAATTCACACGGAAAAAGTTGAAATTGGCAATTTAACTTAAGATGTTAAAAGCCCAATTCATGTTTTCAAAGGACAAACCTTCACAACCTTCAATTTTGAAAGCATTTTTTCCCTTAAAACAATATTGTTGATAGCCTGCGCGCAGACGTCTCCTATTTCCCCATCAAGTACTCAAAAATTAGTGGGTTATGAACACCAGATTATCATTTCCAGTCACTACTGTTACAATGTACTATTTCATTTTTGTAGGGTTTCCATTTCAACGCGGTCGTCGCCACATGCCACACGTTCCATCCCTGGGGTACTCTCATTGTGAAGTAATTCCTTTTCAGCCGTATGATTTCTATCCTGACAAACCCATTGAAGTGCAGATTACTGTCAATCACATCGATACCAGTGACAGCTCGTATGTCCACGATGCTGCCGTGTCGTGGGTTGAGGATGTCAGTTATGATCGATTTACTGCGTGTGTGATGGCTGCAGGTTTCAACGAGCGCAAGTCGACTGCTAACGTGACAGTGGATTGGATTGGTTACCAGGGAGCCCCGGTGGGTGGTGTTACAGGGGAGGTCCGCGTATCGCAGTGGTGGACTGGGACGACTTGTGAGACCGTAAATTTTCCTTCGGTTAGTGATTTAAATTTGTTCTTTGGATATCCTGTGACTAAGGTGAAATTGAGCATAAATTGTCCAAAAACATACCACAGACAAAGTAACAAACAAAACTGCAAACAAAAAACAAAGGCAGCGAAAAGCGGAGACGCGCGAGAAAAAGGAAATGGAAACGACTGCTACGCAGGCTACATGATCAACTATGATTATAGCTCGTAATTATTGACCTGTTATGAGCCTATTTCCAAAAACAACCCAGTGGGGCGTTAAGCACTGTTTATTTTACCTCTCTCTTCTTTTTAAAGGGGAAGTATTCAAAGAAACCATCAGTCTTTATTACTGCAGCCCATCACCACGCTGGTCTAAAGAGGGACGCTGCTAGTATCTGGATAGAGGACATCACACAGTCTTCTTTCAAAATATGTTTGAGGGAACTACAAAATTACGCTGGCTCTCACGAGGACATTTATGTTGTAAGTGCTTTAATTTTTTTGTTGTTTGTATATTTTACCTTAAACCACACGAGCTCATTGGCATTTGGGAATCCTTTGCATCTTTTTGTTCGATCAAACGCTCGACGATCACCCTGTGAGAAAATATATATAGAAGGCAAGTGAAAACGATAGTTCAAAAAGCGACTCTAGCTTCCCTAACCCTATTCAGACCGGGCGTTTTTGGTCTTCTGGGACCGCGCGGGGGGGGGGGGGCTGATTCGGCCCCCACCTCTTAACTCCGAGAATATTAAGGCTATGACAACGTAATTTGAAGGACAGATAGTACGTGAAAAAATGTTTCGTCTGAAGTCTGCAACATAAGCTGATGACGTCATAAGACGTAACAACTACGTCAGGTTCTAAAAGGGTGGCCATCTTGGATCCGCCATCTTGGATTTCATGATTTTTAACAACCTTTAAAAAATTGCCAAAATTGACCCAAAAGTAACCAAAATCGATAAAAGAACACGGAAATGACGTCAAAATTAAAACGTTCTTCAGAAAAGTTATATTTTTCCACGAAAAGGCAACAATTTAAAATTCTAAAAAACAGCCTGTCAAACAGTGAAAGCCATGGTAACGTCAAAGTTGAAGGACAAGCACATGCTATGCCAAATTGTTGCCAGATAAATTTTACGAAAAGTCACCAAGTTTGGTGGGTTTGACTTGCTTATGAAAACAGTTATAAAAGTACAAAGTCAGTGCGGGCACAGGCGGCCCCACCCGGTCTGAATAGGGTTAAATCAATGGCCTCAAACGAACGGTAAAAAAATCACCTGTTTGTATATTAGTTTTATACCCCCTTGTTCCTTTTTCCTCTGTTGTAGAACTGGTTGGCGTTTGTGTCTCTACACAAGCCTCTCTTCTCGGAGCACAGTTCAGTTTATTTTGCAAACTCCCAGCATCCTCCGGCTGATTACAATAACGCCTTCTGCAAGGTAAGTATCATGAGGCTCCATTTTTCTTAATCATCGGATGCGCCCCCCCCATAAGGTTTTTTCTTGAATTTATTAAAGGCGATTCTGCATCAGTACCTGCCGTTTTCCGAAGCTGTACGCACATCCCTTAGACACAGTTTGAAGTAACTGTTTACTTGTGTCATATTTTACATGTCTGGCGTCAAAAATTTTCATTTGCCGCCGTTTTCTAATAATGTCTAACTTTGGGTAAAACCCAATATGGTGGCCATCTTTGATGACGTCACATGGGAGGGGTTCCATCAACCCTTCCCCAGCTTGAACCACGGTGAGGATGTGACTTTCCTTTTACGTCCGAGGTCTCTTCCGTCAAGAGACTGAAACAACGGTGGCCAAAGAATGTAAAGTGAAGTGAATGTTATAGGTTAAATTATTGAGTTGTGGATTTTCATTGAGATAAATAAATCTTTTGTTCTGTTTTCTTATTTTAAAGGATATCCACTTCACTAAGGTGTATAAAAATGCCCCAAGCGTTTTTGTGTCAGCCAGCCATTCCTCAAGTGGTGGAAATCAAGATCCCATGCACAATTCCATAACTGCTTGGGTGGAGGTAAGAGAACGGAAACTCTATTTACTACATTCACAGAAACTCCAAATATTGGACCATTATCAAAACTTTATTACTCTTGCAACAACATAACTGAAGAAGAAGAAGAAGAAGAAGAAGAAGAAGAAGAAGAAGAAGAAGAAGAAGAAGAAGAAGAAGAGCTGATTCAGCTACCAATAGTATACTGGAGTCCAGTCTGTAGGCCAACTACCAAAAGCTAACGGAGCTACAATGGTTGTAGCTTATGCCTAAACCCTGGGAGCGGTTGTTCGAATTCGTGCGTCAGTTAACTCTAAATCGGCCGGGTTAAAAGCTATAACTATGATTTCTAATGGTCTCCTTGAAAAGGGTTTTTTTTTTGCTTATCTTAAGTTGAGTTTTGAACAGAGAAAGTCAAGCTATAGGTTTAAAAATTGTTCAGGGAAACCCTCATCATTGAGCTATAAGTATAGTTTTAAGCAGATACCTAATCCTGGCTTAGATAATCCCTAAACAATTAACCAGGCTCTGCAACAAAAATCGGGATTTGAAGTGATTTTTGTTTTTCTTTCTTTTGTAGTACATCAACACGACAGGAGCCCGAGTTTGTTTAAAGGAATTGTACGAGTCAAAGTATGACCCGCTTTCCATATCATACACTGTTTTGACAGGTACGAGTCAAAATTGATATGAGATAAATATTAGTACCAAATGAACATCTTTTATCTCTATGTTTGTTATTATGCAATTTAATTTTGGAAATTCAAATTGCCATCACACTTAAATTGAAATTGACATTATGACTAATTAAACCATGAGGTCAGAAGGGTTTCAACAAACCAACCTAAATTAAAAACTATATAGAGATGTATTTTTGAAAAGGTTATGACTATGGGGAAAAATTAGATCATAGCAAGGGTTATTGGAATCCAAAAAGAAAAATGTGGGTACCATATATTTTTCCAAGTTAATTAAGCAACCATAGTTCTGAAAAAGCGTTAAAATACAAAGAATGTATGGCAATTTCCTTCAGTTCTAAATTTATAAGCTCAAATATCTCTGAAAAATGCGTTGTTACCCCCTATTTTCTTTTTGGATTCTAATAGCCCTTGCTAAGGTCTGCTTTTTCCACATAGACATAAACCGCGCAAAAATATTTTTGTATTAGGGGGCAAATTCCTTAAGAAACCCGAATATCCCGAGATGCCTAGAACGTATGCGCAGTTACAAGAGGAGGCCCTGTCGTTAAACCTGTACTGTGATTAACAAGTAAATTTAGACAGGTAACACTGAAAAGAGTTGTCACAATCTGGTACAGCTTTCCTGCTTTAAAAGAGCGTTATTTTTAGCATTCCAAACAAGAAAAGAAAGTACGTCACAACCTGAAAATTTAAACGTGTGAATGACTTTCAAACGATCGTGTTGCTTCGTAGACATATGCCAGCCAGAATGGGGTTACTTTGGCGGTTACTGCTACTTCACAAGTTCCACATGCGCTTCATGGCTGACCGCTGAATCAAACTGCTCTTCAATGAGCTCAAGTCTGGTGACTGTTCACAATCAAGAAGAAAACGTATACATCCAGCACCGACATAACGGCGGACGAAGCTGGATTGGTCTAAACGACAGGAGTGTTGAAGGGTCGCTCGTTTGGACCAACAAAGAAGTAAGCAGTTTTAGATTCTGGGCTTCGCGGCAGCCAAACAACTGGAGAGGCGAAGACTGTGTGCACACTCTTGGTGCCAAGCATGGTTACACTTGGAATGATGTGTCGTGTGATAACTGTTACAACTTTACCTGTTTTACAGGTAACATTCTTGGGGAAATGTTTTGAGTTATCCAGTTTTTTTCTGGGTGGGGGGGAGGGGGGCAAACTTCTTCTTTCGTTTCAATGGAATTAATGCTCTAATAATTGCTTGATGTCGTTGTTGTTAATTTATTTCTCCGTACAAACCGTTGCACCCCCCCCCCCCACCCCACAAAAAAAGAAGAAGAAATCAAAACAACAAAAGCCAAAAAAAAAACAGAAAAAAACTAGTTCACCAGGTTCATTATTTAACAAAACACAACAAAATCAAGGTAAGCCATAGAAAATAAATTTGTCTCAGTGAGGGCATCAGCGGAAACTAAGCTTAAAAATGTTCAATAAATTCCGGGAATCTCGTTCTTTTGTTTATCAAATATTTTGTGTAAACTTTTACTGTTCTTATTTTCCTTTTTAGACTTGGACGAGTGTGCTACCAACGCCGATGACTGCCATGTCAATGCCGCTTGTCAAAATACTGTGGGCTCTTACATCTGTACTTGTAAAGCTGGTTATACAGGAGACGGCAAAACCTGTAATGGTAAGAAGTCAATCCAAACCGCGCCATGCAGTTACTCCAAGATAAAGTTATTACCAATAATTTTGACTTGAATTTGCAACGATGATAATGACAATTTTTTTACAACACAATTTCCACAGCTATATCGCAGGAATACGTTATACTTTATTGCTGTTTCTAGCCCGTGGGGAAATAACTCGAGAAAAAGAATTGGCGAGGGAAGATCCTGAATACGAACTCTAAAACAGCGACGACAACAAAAACAGACACACACGTCAAAGCAAACAAAAAACAAGCAAGAAACAAAACTGATAGCTTTTGAATTTTGAGGATTTTTGAGGATTTGAGGATTTTACATAGATAGGATATTATGCGAATACCTGTGTATATTTCCCTTTAGATGTAGACGAATGTTCTACCAACTCTCACAGCTGTGATGTCAACGCTGTGTGTAGCAATACACCAGGATCCTACAGCTGTGCATGCAACGCTGGATATTCAGGGGACGGTCAATCTTGCAGCGGTAAGTGGTCACGTTTTGCTGTTCACGTTAGTTAAACAAAATTTGCTATTTATAATTCCCTGCCTTACTCACGTGGAAAAATGATGGTCTTCGGAAAATGCTTACCACAAGCACATGGCGAGCTCGCGAGGCAAAATCTGACTTTCGAATCGGTCTTTATATTGAGGAATCAATATGGCCTAGAAAGCCTTTTACGATGTGTACAAGTAACCTTAACAGTTTTTTTTTAATTGACTGCTAGAACAGTCTAGAGGATTGGCGATGATAGCACTAGCCTTAAAACACAAAGGCGACAGTTATGCTTAGTTCCGGCCACTGTATGCACCATAATCGCAGAACGAACCATAGATGGTTGAAATGAATGAGTAGTGGAGATCTATGAATAAATAAATTAACGAATGAACGAACGAACGAACGAACGAACGAACGAACGAACGGAACGTTTCTCCTTTCAGATTATATTTAATTATAAAATGTAAACAGGAACAAACTAAGGTTGTTGGTAATTCACTTGCTTAAGAGGCAAGCAGGCTATATATGTTCAGGGCATTTAGGAGGGGTGTAACCCACATTAATTTACTAGGAAGAAGACATGACTGAGAGTCTGGTAATGGAGCAGTTCTTGTAAATGAGATAAATGTCACGATCGTTTTCTCTCTGCGATCCAGTAGACTGACAATACCGTATTCTCATTAATAGTGTTCTATATGTTTCTATAGATTTCCAAAAACAATCAATAGCATCTAGACGAAAAGAATTTATTTCGGTTGACTACATGGACAGAATCGCGTTAGATTAAGGTTGTACCATGTAATAGTTCGAGCCATCTTGCCAACCTGCACATAAACTGTTACACACAACAGACGTTATAAACCTTTTTTCTTCACAGATATTGATGAGTGCACCACCGGTTTGCACAGCTGCCACAGTTCACGAGCCTCATGCACAAACACAGTTGGGTCTTACAGCTGCTCTTGTGATCATCCTTACACAGGAGATGGAAGAACTTGCAGTCTTGTGACAGGTAACTGTTGAAGCAAGGTTGCATTTTTTTTAATTTCACTAAACCAAGCATAAATCTCAACTCTGTCCAGACCGACTCCCAGTGCACAATAGGAGGTCGAAAGTGAAGATTTGTCAGAAGTGCAAACAATGCCGACCCTCCTCCCTAGGTAATTTCTTTGACAAGATAGAGGATCACCCGCCCCATCCTTGCCTTTCCTCTATATCAACTACTAGGGTGGGATTGGAATGTGTTTTAATTTTCACTAATTATTTTTGTGTGATATATCGCGATACGATAACACAAAGATCAATGTTAACAACAAAGACCAATGTTAACAACAACAACAAGCTCGCAGGCAGAAACTGTTCAGAGCTTTCTGCAAAGTAAAAACAGTTACTGGAATTTAAAAACTTGCTTCAATCTACATCCCCTTTTTTTGTGTGTTTTGGTGTATATCAATGTTCTATGTTCAAGGTAACGTTTTTGCTTTTTGTTTGTTTATTTCTTTTGTGTGTGTGTTCGGCTTCTTTTTTTTACATTTTAAGCACAGAAGGACACATTTTTGATCGAAAGCCTTCCTTGTTGGAATTAGTCTGCTTTCCAGTACTACACACAGCAGTTAGTCTATCAGTTTTCTGAAGGCTTACTCACTGATACTTATTAACAGGGAACGAAATATGTGAACAAAGATGACATAAATATAAACATAAAAAGAAAGAACGAGGTAAATCCTAAAATAACTAAAAATAAATCAGTAATGACTTTCGTAAGCTAATCAATCTACTGCCCTTATCGAACTTCATAACGGCTCAGTGTTGATTCACTAAACACGAACAATATATGTATTGTGTCCTAAATCCTTTAGGAAAGCTTACATATTTCTCCGCGCCTTCCTTAAGAGCATAGCCTCGGCTGATTCGATTTGATGAGTAAGATATAACCCCAAAAGGGTAAATTGCAATTTAAATCAAAAGAGGGCAAACAATATCTATTTATCCAACGGAGTTTCCTTCTCTCTCGACTAGATGTCAGGCTTAGTCAGTGTTAGGGGAGTAAAGATTGAAAGATAGTCATTGTGGATGGCGAATTTTTACAAATTTCGCTACGACAGTAAACACCTGCAAAATCTAAAGCGTGTACGTATACTGGCAGCAATTTGTAAATATTTCGAATTTAATAGATTCTGGTCTAGAGTATTCGTCCAAAACTCTGTTGAGTATTCGGCGGAAACAGGGCATTTTGTTAGTACTGGTTTCGAATTATCCCTTTTCTCAGAGTCGACCATATCATACCCCCTCCCCCCCCCCCCAAAAAAAAAAACGACCATCAAGTTAGTCACAATCGGGAAAAACATGTTCAACCATTTTAAAACATGCAATAAGCTAAAACAACGGATAAACCAAAATATAGTCAATGCCATTCTGATTACCATAGTTGTCTCAGATCAAATGGGAGACAAGACATGATGTGCTACAACTATTTCAATAAAACGCAAAGGCAAGTACCTCAACCCGCCTAACATCGAAATTGGAGAAATGACATCACAAGACGACTGAGAGTAATTGCGGGTGCCATATATATTTCATACATTAGACAATTAATGGATATATCAAATTTCCAATGCGTTTATTTGCAAAAATGCGTTATCAAATAATGAAAATTGTCATGCTTCTCAAGCTGACACAATGCTGTGCATATTAGACAATCTGATCGCATGAAAAAATATAGGCAAATTCTCCACAAACAAAAACCAGTTCAACAGCGTAGAAAAGTGAGAGAAATAAAACCTAGTGAGACTGGCAGAAATTTGAACATACGACTGGACACATACCAGCGACAAGAAATGCGGGGGAAGCATAGACATGCAATTACAATTTTGAACACTACTGACAAACAAACCATAGGATCGACTGGGACTATGCTAAATGGGGTTCCTGCAGTACGGACTACTATCAACGGATCACTGTGGAGAGCTGGTTTACTAACTTAGAACAAACACTACTGAACTGTTGCCAAAAGCCACCTGCACCTTACAAACGACAAATTGAGGACATCAACAAGACAGACAACAATAGAGAAACCGACTGTAATTTTACTAACAGTAGACCCACAGACATTTGACTAACAAAAGACGGATCGAAACGCACCAATCACGTTTTACAGTCTTCACAGCCAATAACATCACGGCTTAGCTGACAGATAACCAATAACTTCGTGAGTTTGAATCAATCAGGACAACAACCAAAGACTTATATCATCTACTGACGATTCACAATTCACTTGACTCTGATGATGACTTCCGCTCAGGTTGTCAAAACGTCAGTCAATGTCATCACAAACAGTCCTTCTCAGGACTACACTCACTCGGACGATCATACCTCATCGACTTATGTTATGACTTCTGAGGTCAAGCCATATAACAATCAAGAATAGCTACAACCTCGGTCACAATTCCTTGAAACATCCCGTTCGCCCATTCAGAGTGAAACATTTTGGTGTCAGAAACAATGTTGAAAAGGGGAAGGGTGAGCTCACTTGCATGCGCAAACTGCATGTTTCAAGGTTTGTAGCCAGGATTGGAGCTAAACAAGTGTTAATAGCAATAACTACATTCAACGCAAATAAAAACATAGAGGTAGAATATAACTGGTAAAAATGAGCCTGACAAAGAATTCAGATTTCTTCCATGTTCCAGGGACTCCCTGCAAGAACAAAGGACAGGGCTGGGCTATTGCCACAGAGAAAAAAAAATAGAACAAATCAAAACAAAAACAAAAAGCTGAACAACGAGAGAACTAAGAAAGCGAGTCAATGCAGCTGTAATTTATGATATCTTAATACGGTATCCATTCCTCTCATAATCTCCTCGCTTTAAAACAAAAATAATATACACCGGAATTCAAATTTCAAAAACTATCAGGGACAATAAGTAGGGTAAGTGAGTAATGAAATCGGGAATATTATACCAAAAGGGACTTCTTTGTAGTGCTGGTTTTCTCTTTCACTCACATATATGTAAAAACACTTTCAGAGAGAATTGCAAAAAAAGAAAAAAATCGCTTTGGGTGAACTTTTGAGAACAAAATATGTGACATAATACTAATAACCTTTCCACCCGGGCCTTCAGCTTCAATAATATTCGTAGGCGTACAAGTATTTCTGAAACAATTATGAACAACCACTTATTAGTTTGTTGGCCCCATTTTTAATCTCTGGATTAATTGTTTTTAATTTCTTTTTAAATTAGGAGTAATTCAAACATCTGAAAGAAAAATTCAGTTTGTTCACTGATGATGTTTAATACTAGTTCAAGCGTACTTTCGATTTGAGGAGTCAATCAGTAAAGAATTAGGAATTAGGTCGAGCAAGTTCCTTCAAACCAGGATTGCTTTCTAGTCATCTGCCCTAAGTTATCTGGTGGAAGAACAATTAACATCTTGCATAGAGTACTTTCGTTCTTACGTTACCAAAGCGTAGAGTGCCATAGAAAACAAACAAACAAACAACCGAAGAAAACAAGGACAAACAGGGAAAAAGAGGAGGAATGGAAAGAGCTGTAAAGGAGGAAGCAAGGGAATCTTACCTTCGCTGTCTGATTTTGTACACACGCTATTGCGCCTTCACTTGTTTTTTGTTTTTTTGTTTGTTTTTGTTTTTGTTTTTTTTTAACAGAATGACGTTTTCTATTTATTTCTTACATCGTTCACCCAAGATTTTAGTCTGAGTGTTCATGTGAGTGGTATGTACCTCAGACACGTTCTGGTATGGCTCGATCCCCTGACTGAGTACGGCTACAAGTTTACAAATAGCAACTGATTACAGTAATTAACCTTACGGGTTGTAAAAGGTCATAAAGAAAACAGCCAAAAGATATTTTTAGAGAAATTCTTGGATAATCATTATCAAAGTTCTATATATAGCGCTTTAAACTGATACAAATGTGGTTTTTCATTAATTAGTCTTGAAAAACTACGATATTAAAGAAATCCCTAAACTAAACTGAAATCGGGTGATGTTACAGAGCTGTAGAGTACGTTAATAAGGGAAATGTTTAATAGAAAATTAAATGGAAGCTTGTTTCATTTTGAAGGAGGACATTTTCTAATTTCTCATCTTATTCAATGCTTGTTTCCCATGTGGTTACCCTTTGCACTTTCAGAATGCCAAAACTACGGAACCCTTAACAGTGCTGACAGAAAGATAACCTACACCTATAGACACTATTATTGTGATAATTCCATTGGTCCTGGATGGTTTCGATTTGACGGTGCCGCGGGTAAACGGATGGCTTCGTCGTGCCCACCTACAAGAAGGTGTGGTACATCCGCGACTGGTTGGTTGTCTGGTGGTCATCCTAGTGTGGCGGATGGTCAGGTGAGCAGGACAGTGTGCTTTCACTGGGGGAGCTGCTGTCGGTGGTCAACCAACATACAAGTTAGAAATTGCGGGTCTTACCACGTTTATTACCTCAGTGGCACAGCTAATGGCTGCGATCTCCGCTACTGTGGCAGTGACTAAACTTAAGCAACATTGCCTCCACAAAACCTCAACTTTTGACCAAAAATTAAATTTATACTTCTCACTACATTACAGAGTTCACTTCTGGGTTTTAACCAGCTATTTAGCATAAACACCATCATTAATCGGTTTTTTTTGTCGCTCGATCGGTTTTAGCTGTGCAACACCTCAAACTATGTCACAAAATACATTTGTTAATTTATCTTGGCTTAAAATAATAGCTCACTCAATCATTATTTTCCCACACGATATAAACGTTATAGTTATTTCCACGTAAGAGACTACATCGTCTGACAAACGATTAAGGACATAGTCGATTCACATATTGCAAGACATATGTAGTGAATATAAAAGCCAAACCCAAAAGACATGGTTTTCGTTACAGCGGAAAAATGATTTAGGGTCAATCTCTTTTTCTCATATTAATGATAGCAGTATTCTGATTAAAGACTGAAGCAAAATAGTACTCCAGAACTTAAATAAAAATGACGAATCTTTTTACAAACAGCTAATGTAGTGAATTACTTTGACTTAATGGGGAAGAAAATTTATGATAACCCTATCACTTTCAATAGCAATCGATTTTAAAAGGAATACGAACAGAGGGTGTCGTGTCAGAATAGTTGTTAATTTTTAAAGCCTAGGACATTAGTAGGAAAGAAAAATTATAGGTGATTAGGTAATCAAAATTATAGCGTTTAATTGTTTTCCCTGAGCTGTGTAATAGTTCTCGTATCATCAAGGGGAATTGGAAAGGTGGGGGGGGGGGGGAAGGGGGGAGAATGTTACCTTTAGTTTTCAGTGAAGCACAAGGTTCACGTTGATCTATATTTTTTCTTTCTCTTTTGTTTTCACAACTGAGCATCAAATCAAAAGACACCTCAAATTGACGCGAAGGGTGATGGCTGATTCAACTGACTGCTAAGGACATCGAATTCGACGCGATTTTTGTTGGAAAATCCCCAATTAATCTGCATGTAAGGCTCAGAACATTGGCTTTTTTCTGTCGTTTAGGTGATGATGTCTCAGGAAGATTGTGCACAATCAATGTTGATTTAAAGGTGGCTGTAGTCAACATGGTAATAACTAAACAAGGTGTTGTATGTTTTTCGCGAAAAGGGGTGCCGAAAATCAAAAAATGAAGTAAACTCTTGATTCGGTGGAAATATAAAAAAAATAATTTTGAGTTTAGCCCCCTTTGAAGTCACACACAAGGATTTCATCCACAGGCTCAAAAGTAAGAACCGGCCTGTAGAGCATAATAAAGAGTACTTCAGGAAAGTACTGACCATCACTTGCTTTTTTTCGATACTTACAGTTTAGATTTTTTTCGACTCAACGTCGTGAGGTTTTGTAGCCGGCTTCCAGTCGGTTTGAGGGTGTTTTTATCGCGGAAAATTCCCGGAAAACGCGGAGTTCGCGATCGCCGGCGCCATCTTGGACGTGCACGAACATCGTTCTAGGAGTTAAAAAAAACCCTCAAGCCGCCTGCAAGCAGGCTAAGGGTTTTAAAGAGGTAGCTGAATTTGCATGTGCCGCTCTCTAGTGAAAGCAGAGACAGTTGATAAAACCTTGTGTTACGTTTTAGCATAAAAAACGGAGGTCTTAAACCACGGACGTTTCTAGGATAGTCGACCGCCTTGGAGTTTTGCATACAGAAGCATAAATATTTGACGTATATGGTTCCTGATGCTTCAGTTATAGGTACTGAATGTCACTTCAGACGTCTGTGGTTTTGAAATACTTACATGCATGTTCCCCTTTTTATATCTCACCGTCTAGATACCAATAATACATAATAATCGCCCTAAGAACCAATTGCCTAACTTTTGAACGAAGCGACCAAAATTGGATTATTATAAAGGTATTCGAAACACATTAATAGCAGTAATAAGGAATAACTAAATATTTTAGTCTGTTCACAAGGTTCAAAGAAAACATTGTAAACATAGCGAGGCAAGATTGAATAAAATAAAGGAAAGCAAGGTATAACAATAATGTAAGTGTCTTTTCTTACTTGTCATCTTCATGTAACGGGCAAGTTTTGAGGTTTAAAATTAAATGCCGTTAAATTCCTCTCAGGCCTTACAAGCTACTCGGTTTTGTCACGACCTTTGAACTTCCGTGTAGTACGGCAAGCTTTGATTTCTCCGTTAAACACGAAGGCGCGCTATAAAAGGAAGCTTCCCTGGGAAGCCCATGGCTCATTTGCTAATCAACCTCGCTAGCGTGAAAGCAGCTCACCGTTACAAACTCACCAAATAATTCATACGCACATTTTCTGCGAAGTTCTACTTATAACCATAAAACATTTTGAAAAATTGAAAAATTCTGTGTCTGGATCCATCCTTTGGTTCCCTGGTGAAATATTGATCAATTTTAGAGGCACAGCAACAAAAGAAATTGTGTCAGAGCGCAGTCGGGAAGCTCATAATTGTTTCACTTGGGTTGCTTTTTCTCTGTTGATTTCAAAATGATGGCTGGTAAACTCAACTAAAAATTCCCACGTCAATATTTCTTAAAAACAAAAGCAGTTTATCCTAGATAATTCAAACTATTGCTTGAATTGTGCGCCTTTTCCTAACAACATGAAGTCCATGTAAGCAACATGATGCCCGTTTACAAAAAGCAATGTCATCCTGTTTCCGCAGATATCTAAGGGGCTGTTTACATGGAGGGAGGAAGATCCTAGCGCTAGGAAGATCCTACAAGGCGGATCATCCTAGCGCCATATGTTTTCTGTATTCAGTTTACATGCAAAATGTTGTACTTGGCCCTAGCGCTGGGATCTTCATAGCTGAGAGATAGGAAGATCCTAGAGCTAGGAAGATCCTAGCACCATGTAAACTACCTTCGCTCGGAAGATCCTAATACTAGGGATCCTAATACTGGCGGTGGCCGGGCGTTCAGCTGCTAAAGACCGACAGTTTTATTTGATTTCCAGCAACCACCCCAACCAAACTGTTTTGCATGTAAACCAAACGAAAATATGTTTCGCCTTGTATGATGTTCCTAGTGCTAGGATCTTCCTCCCTCCAAGTAAACAGCCCCTAAGACCTTTTGAACCTCAAATATTCTAAGCTAGCAAACTAATTTCAAAGTAAAAGCAGAGTTGTAGCGAATCGTTTTAATATATTCCTAGCATAATTTTCGGAATAAAGAAATTCCACCAATACTTGTATGGAAGGAAATTTCTGTTAGTCACGGATCACAAGCCGTTGACCACGTTGTTAGGACCAAAAAGCGGAATTCCCACTTTAGCAGCAGCAAGGTTACAAAGATGGGCATTGTTACTTGCCGCATATCAATATGATATCGAATACCGTTCAACTGCAAAGCACGCGAATGCCGATTGTTTATCCCGTTTGCCCATAAACGTCGACAAGCCGGACGAAGGAGTCGATGAAGTCAAACTCATCAATTTGCTACAAATTGAATCTCTGCCATTAAACGTCGATCACATTCGTAAAGCGACACAAACAGATCTGATTTTGTCTCGAGTGTTACAATACACGATGACAGGTTGGCCTGATAAGCAGACCGCCCCGGAAATCACGCAGTATTTCAACAAACGTCACGAAATCACAGTCGAAGATGGTTGTTTGTTATGGGGAATTCGCGTGATAGTTCCTCCGCAACTTCGAAAATGTGTGTTGTTCGAATTACACACAGGGCATCCCGGAATAGTCAGAATGAAGTCACTCGCACGACTTCACGTCTGGTGGCCGAACCTCGACAAAGACACAGCCACGGTTGTTCAGCGATGTGACGATTGCCAAAAGTCACGCAACAAGCCGCAGCAGGCACCTTTACACCCGCGGGATTGGCCGAAAATGCCATGGCAGAGGATTCACATCGATTTCGCAGGACCGTTCATGGGAAAAATGTTCTTAATCGTCGCCAGTTGTTGTGTATAGAGTACGCACTGAAGACTGACAAGTGCTTTACACAACTGCTTTATTAGATTCACAATGATATATAGTGGTATAATCACATGATTGCGGTTAAGGTATTCCATCCAATGATAATCGCTCATCTAATGACCAAGGAATTCATCCTAAAATAGTAATGAACACTACACAACCAAAACTGCGCTGCGATGCCTAGGATAAATAGACACGAACAACCGGGCTGAAGTTGTCTGCCAATTCACTGCCAATTCGCCGGCTGCCAATTCGACCGGCTGAAGTTGTCTGCCAATTCGATTTAAGCGAGAAATAGTAAAATTAGGGGTGAGAATCAGTAGAAGAACTATAAAATACGTGTATAAATACTTCCAAAATACTTTAAAAAGGTTTTTCAAACGCAGTCAGCCGTTCCGAAGGAAGTATATTTGTTGTATGACATTGCAATAGTGGAGTATCATTTGCATTTTATTAAGTTTGATACAGGTTTAGGTAAGGAATAATTCGTAACGCAACACATCACCTGTTAGTAATATAACTTTATTGTCATTCTTACCGCACGTGTAGCTCACTTCAATGCCCTTCACATCCATCTCAACACTTTTACTGCGAGAAAGACCTTCACAAACATCGCACATTATTAAGACTTGAAGCTTGAATGCACGTTTCGGGTAATGAATAAATTTTCACATGACATTTAAGTTATCAGTAAAATGGCTTTATTGTAAACCTCACCGTATATTTAGCTTATCTCAATCACTTTTACACCCAAATCGATAACTTTTCTGTAAGAAATGGCGGCACAAACATCGTACATTTTCTAACACTTACTGACCTCGTATGGTTATTTCCGGTAGGGAATAACTTTTGACGTGGCATAAGTGAAATGTCACGTGACAAGTTATTCCATACCGGAAGCGCTCATACAAGCTTTATTCTTAGCAAGTATACGAAGTTCGTGTTTCCATTTCTCGTAGAAAAAGTGTTGAGATGGGTGTAAAGGGCATTGAGACGAGCTAAATATACAATAAGGTTTACAGTAAAATTGTTTTACCGATGATGAAAATGTCACGTGACAAATTATACCATACCGGAAACACTCATGCAAGCTTTAGTCTTAGTAAGTATACGAAGTTTGTGTTTCCATTTCTCGTAGAAAAAGTGTTGAGATGGGTGTAAAGGGCATTGAGATGAGTTAAATATACAATAAGGTTTACAGTAAAATTGTCTTACTGATAAGTGAAATGTCACGTCAAAAGTTATTCCCTACCGGAAATAACCATACGAGGTGAAGTCTTGAAAATGTACGATGTTTGTGCCGCCATTTATTATAGAAAAGTTATCGATTTGGGTGTAAAAGTGATTGAGATAAGCTAAATATACGGTAAGGTTTACAATAAAGCCATTTTACTGATAACTTAAATGTCATGTAAAAAGTTATTCATTACCCGAAACGTCCATACAAGCTTCAAGTCTTAATAACTGTGCGATGCCTGTGAAGGCCTTTCTCACAATAAAAGTGTTGAGATGGATGTAAAGGACATTGAGGTGAGCTAAACGTGCGGTAAGAATGACAATATAATTATAAACTTGTATCAAAGTAAATAAAAATGTAAATAATACTCGACGATTGTGATGTCACGCAACTGTTATGCCGCCCCTTTCTGAACGACAGTCTGCGTTTGAAAACCTTATTTAAAGTATTTTGGAAGTATTGACACACGAATTTTATGGTTTTTCAACTGATTCTCAGCCCTAATTTTACTACTTCTCGCCTAAATCGAATTGGCAGACAACTTCAGCCGGTCGAATTGGCAACCGGCGAATTGGCAGTGAATTGGCAGACAACCTCAGCCCGGTACACGAACATGACATTGCCTTACAAACTGTAAAGCTATACAATCATGATAGACGTGATACAATCTGCGACTGAAAATATTCACTGGAAACGGACATACAATTTCAGAACGCACAATGAAATGTGGAATCAAAGAGATTTGTATTATTTTACCTCAATAATAAGTCTAGAAATCCACTTCAACAAATATACGGCAGTGTAATTCCAGCTGGTTAAGTGGGAAACGGGGAGTGCGGAGTGCGGAGTGTGGAGTGTGGAAAAAGACGACTGTGGAATATGCGGAGTGTAGAAAATGCGGAGTGTGGAAAATGCGGTGTGTAGAAAATGAGGAGTGTGGAATATGCGGAGTGTGGAAAATGAGGAGTGTCGAAAACGCGGAGTGTAGAAAATGCGGAGTGTGGAAAATGCTGAGTGTTAAAGAAAAATACATGAAAAGGTTATAAAAAGGTCAAAAGAAAAATAAGGTAATGTCGCCACACGTACTCAATTATATAAGGTATAACACCCTGTATATAAGCTCCCCTGCCCACTGTGCAGACCCTGGAAAAGGCAAACTACTCTTAACAAAATGAAAAATCACAAAATTTATTTTTTGCTTTTTTTCAAAATCGCGTAAAACACGTCTTTCGAATTCTATAGAAATAAAGTACAAATGAAAATTAACGAAAATTAATGAATATAGAAAGCTTGTATGGAAAAGGAAATAAACTTAATTCCGCTATATTCTTGGCAGGAAACCATTGTTGGTAAGATCGTTTTAAATGTTTAATTAAAGGTGATATCTTCACACGGACACAAGTAACAAGGTACAACACTCTATAAAACTCCTTCATGCATCACTGCATTTTAACGCGCGTAGCATTATTGTGAATTAACGATATTAACAATCAGTCCATGTTCTTTGAAAAAGCGATACATCATTGAGTTTCATTGCTAAATCGTACATTATTTTTTCGTAGCCATGAAAAACAGTAACGAATACTGAGGTAAATAAAACAAATCCACGCGTGTAGCATTACTGTTAATTAACGATATTAACAATCAGTCCATGTTCTTTTAGCATTTCCTTCTGGCTTTCATCAAGTGAGTGGTAGGTGCTGAGGTCGATATGTACACGTCCTTCAAAAACAGGGTTTTTTTCGAATGATGTGCGCAGGGCTGGGATGGTAATAGGTATTGGTTAAGTCTGTGATGTACACCAACACCCCTGTGTTGTCGTCCCTGCGTACCTGCCGACGGTCGACGTGCTTGACCACGATGATGTGTGGTGGCTGACGAAATTTTTCTGCAAAATTGTCACTGCATCCGTAGCACTTCTTCACATTTTTTTTCTAAAACGGAAACAACTACTATGGCTTAACCGGAAATAAAAACTACACAACTTCATTTATTTCTCTAGAATTCGAAAGACGTGTTTTACGAGCACTAAATTTCGCAGTTTTGAAAATAGACAAAAATTTTTTTTTTTCATTTCGTTAAGAGTATTGTGCTTTTCCAGGGTGTGCACAGAGGGCATGGGACGGGAGGAGTTATATTGGGTGTTATACCTACGTGTGGCGATATTACCTTATTTTTTTCTTTTAAGCTTTTTATATATTTTTCTTTAACATTCCGCATTTTCTACACTCCGCATTCTCTAGTAAGTAAGTAAGTAAAGCCTTTATTTAAAGAGGGTAAAACACACAATAGTATATACATACTAATAAACTTGTGGCCCTCTGTACTAAAACTATATAATATTAAAAATACATATATATATACACGTAACTATTACAATTTATAATACTGAATAGAAAGAATTTAAAAATATAAATAAATAAATAATCAAGAAAAATAAGTAAATGAAGAAACAAATAATTAATAAGTAAATAAATAAAATAAATAAATGAATAAACAAATAAACACTCTCTACACTCCTTATTTTCCACACTCTGCATTCTCTACACTCCTCATTTTCCACACTCTGCATTCTCCACACTCCTCATTTTCCACACTCCGCACTCCGCACTCCGCACTCCGCACTCTGTGTTTTCCACTTAACCATTCCAGCTTATAAACGCTTGGTAGAGAATGAAGAAGAGCCGACAACAATATGCGTTGTAGAGAGTGATACACTTCCACACACTAATCCATCTGGCGTTTACTTTTATTATGATTGAGCTCTATGTTGTCGTAAACGAAATACAATGGTGTACAATTAGTTTGCTTGTATAACTGAGTCTAGTAGCCTCAATGTTCTCTCTGTGGACCAAAACACAAGATCCGTAAGTCAAACAGATCTGTTTGTGTAAATATCGCTTGCATCAAGCATTCAACTTGAGGTACGCCAGTGGTGCAAGAAGGCATCTCTTTGTTTTCCTCTGAAGAATCAGCCGCAGAAAAATCCACAGGTAAAGCTGAATTGACGATAAACTTAACAATTACGTGAGAAGTAACAGCAATTCACGCAAACGGTTCCATTCAAGGTAGAAGTTGTCGGCTAAAATGGCGGGGTGCCCGCCACGAAACAAAGAATCTACTTTCACAATGACGTTTTTTCATATGTTAACCAATAAACCAAAGTTTGAGCATGCTTTAATAGAAAAAACCACAAGCCATGTATTTTGAAGGCTCAAGAACGGTCCATCTCAGCTGAGAGGAGTCTGTGAGCATATCGCGATTGGGGGAACCGTTACGAGCGCGAAATTCAAATTGTGTACGCTAAAATATCGTATTAGAGCTACGGAAAAGGCCGCAATACTGTTTCTTCAGTTTTTTTTTATGAAGGTAAGTACTTTATTATTAAAATTCAACAGCAGAAGGTAGGATTCGGCTTGATTTTTTGGATAACAACTTTCCCCCCTCTTACTCGCTTAGTCCTCCATCTTTGATAAAGCAGTCGAAGTAGCGATTTCGTGACAGAGGGGGAGGAGCTTCATCCCTTTTATAGCGCGCCTTCGTGTTTAATGCACTTTCAATACGTTTTCAGGCAGAGGGGTTATGCGATTAGGCACAATTAGATGCATCTTTTACGCAAACATGATTCAGATTACAGAGAATCATTACCTATGGACTATCCATTCATGATAATGCCTTGATGAACGTCTATGATGTTCGTGATTTCAATAGGCCATAAGAAGTTCGCAACACAAATTGTAGCCTGCGCTGCAGACGGAATATGACCCTCGGTAATAACCGTCTGCGAATTAGCGCCAAAATCCTTGTTCTATACCCCCAACGGCGTACCAGAATCTGGGTATGGTCTCCGATTGGCCTTTGTATAAAGGGATTGTTTAGATTAGCTCTGATTGGCTAGTTGGGATTTCCCAAGGTCTGGGACCGGAAGCAGGAACGGCGAGCGAAAGATAATAGCGTATAATGGCGACTTTCGAGGCGAAAACCCAGCTTGAATTGCGGGAGATCCAGCCAGAACAACAAGAAGCTATCAGATTTTTCTTCGAGGGAAACAACGTGCTTGTCTGATTTACCTAAGGGCTTTGGAAAATCGTTGATTTCTTATGTCACGTTTGCCTCGAGCTCACCTTCTTCGAAAATCTCCTGTTAGCGAGCGCGAACCTCTGAATTGCTTGTTGGGCTTGCGAAAATAAGTAGCGAACCGAACACTAAGTATAAGATGTGGTTTCCATTCAAGACCTGCTGAATAGTTTCTGGATCTTCCACATCCTTGATCACAATAGCCAGTATACTCACTCAGAATTTTCAGACTTTGGGGTCCTCCATCAGGGATCGCAAAGACTAAATCACAGCCGCCACAATAACAGTCGATCCACGAGGTCATCTGCGACAAAACGAAGACACTGGAAAATCAACGATTTTCCAAAGTCCGTAGGTAAATTAACAAGCATGTTTTTTCCTCGAAGAAAAATGTGATAGCTTCTTGTTGTTCTGGTTGGATCTCCCGTGATTCAAACCGAGTTTTTGCTGCTACAAATGTTAACCTCCACTTCTCATATTTTTGCGCTCGCATAACCGGTCCCCGGTTCTAGCCTGTGTGAAATCCCCGCTAACCAATCAGGGCTAATCTAAACAATCCCTTTATACAAAGGCCAATCAAAAACCGTACCCAGATCCTGGTACGCACCTGGCGGTCTAGAACAAAGATTTCGGCGCTGCTTCGCAGACGTTACTAGCCGAGGGTTAGATTACGTCTGCGACGCAGGCTACACAAATTGGATAATACATCAGCAAATCTGAAAATCAGTTAACCGTAACTTTTTCATTTGAAAAGCTGGCAATGAGATTTAGTGGCGAATGATATTTTGGGCAATTTTGAAATATTATAAACCTGATATACAGGATAGTACACGGCGACGCGAAGAAATGAATTTTATTTTCGAGCGGTAACAGCAATATTTTATGAACGAACGCAGCGAGTGAATAAAATATTGTTTCTAACCACGAGAAAATAAAATTCGTATCTTCAAGTTCTTTTTATTATATAGACAAGAGTATTCTTGCGCAAACAACAGTGTAAGAGTGGGAAATAACGTAATCGATATCCTCACTAGTGAGTTATGGAAAATACGCCACTCGAGTCCCGGACGTTGTTTCGCATGAACTTTAAGAGTGGTCTTTTTTCCACTAAAATACTCTTGTCTATATAACAAATAATATATAGATTTAGGCAGGCCTAAAAGCGGAACTCCATATATGTACCTGGATTTTGGAAAATGATACCGCCCAGTCGAGGTGTCTGAGCAAGTGGGTCGCAAAATAAAAATTATGAGTGTCAGAAGTCCTTTTTTTTCTTCTCCACTCTCTCCCCTCCCTTCTGTTTTCTTTCTCGAGTGATTTCGAGGCTGTTCGGAGTCATAAACCGTCGGTTTCGGTGTCGTTCCGGTGAAAGCGAGCTAATCTTCAGGAGCCACCTTTTCAAAAATCCAGGTATATATATACCTGATCTTTGTAACACGAAGAAATTCTTTTTAATCTGTAGGCCGCACATGGCAACACTTAACAAGCGAAATGAGCTTATCTCAACATGCAGGCATCGGCGCAAGTTCATTTTAAAAGACATTTAATTTTAGTTAAACTTTGGCATAAGCATCGTAGACGATCGAGCGCACTGTTCAGTGTAAAATTTAAAATTGTAACCGTTTATAACGCGATCAAAACAATGATGTAGACTTTAACGACTCAGTGTAAGATGGAGTTTAACTGATGAGTGGGTCACCTCTTCGATGGCCTACGAAACAAGTTTGTATTAAATGTCCATTCACTCAAGATTTGAGTAGTTCAGCAACTGGTTTATGGCCGCTCCTTCGCTGCAAGTAGAGCACTGTAATGGCTTCGCCGGTGAACATTTAACTGAATTATATATATATGTATATATTGCTTTCACTTATTGATTTCGGACAATACTCTATTTCAAGTCGTTTTATTAAAAGAAAAAGAAACATTGTATCCTCTCCGAAACCGGGTAACTTGCGTAGCAGGCAGACAAGAAAACCACTACGCCACGCTACCTAACAATACAGGATAAGTTACTTTTTCTACTTTATGATTTCTTTTCCCCTTACAAGATGTGATGATTTCCCGCAGATGACTTTTCGCCTTTCCCCAAAAAGTCAGTTTTAAGAGTTCAACACCGTCGAACAATCGTTGTCCTAAATGTCCTAAATAACCTTGAACCTTTAAAGGGAACCAGTGATGTTATAACATATTTACCTCAAACTGCTCTAAATCTCCCCCAGAATCCAGTGAAATCTTGTAGATCGGAAACATTTTCCAGAAAATACACTTCAAATTTCGCGCTTTTACCCCTGCGAGTTCGCCTTTGCCGCCATCTTGGAACACGCAATGACCTATGGGATTGATGACGTTTCACGGCTCCCTCAGCTTGTTTGATGTTGTTGTTGTTGTTGTGATAAATTATGGCACATATTCAGCCTTTTATACTGGAACCAGAGTATTCTTCCGAGGAAGAGCTTCTCGAGGATGAAGTAGATGAGTTAGACTTGCCGGTGAATGTCAATGCCGGTCGCTTGCGTAATTCTTCGCGATGCAAGTGTGGGGAATGTAGTGAAATGCCGACAGAAATGGACTGTGTTTGCTGCCGGGAAATGAAAAATATTGAAAAGATGATCGAAGGTAAGTTTTACACGACTGAGGGGATATTTATCGGAGATATCTGTGATATTCTTTAAGCCCAGCTGTCAGGGGTTTTTGTTTGGAACAATTATATTGTCATGTTTTGACACAATAAATAGTGAACTTCACAGCAGGCTTAATAAGCTTATATTCTTTAGTTTTTCACTCGTACTGTTCTCATTTGTTATTCTCGTCGCAAGGTAAGAAAGAAGTTATCACTACATGACAGAAATTATTGGTCAATCAAATCGACATAAATAATGAACAAAACTACCCAGTTAATACTCTCAATACGTAAGCTTAATTTTGACTTATACTTATCAACAGATCTCTAACAATGTCCCTAAGATCAGCTAAGCTTAATGTTTCAATAGTTGCCCTATATTATGCCTTTTGTGGTAGATAATGGGGGTTGAGACTGCCACTTGTAACTACAGCCATTTTGGCAAGTCAAATGTATGGAAAACTGCGAACCCTCATTTTGAATCTCATGCACGTCAACTGTAAAGGAACCGCATTTTGGACAAAAACGATACAGTTCTTTAAGTTGCTCCTCGTATATAAGAAATAGCCTGCCTTGGAAATTGACTGAATTTTCCTCTGACTCGTTCTGTGATGATTGTTGACAATTAAAACACTCGTCTTCAGAATCACTAGGGTAATATTCGGATTGGCTTGCGACTGGATTTGTTGTTTCGCTATATTGTGAGCTGCACAATTCCTCCACTTGTTCAGTAGAGTCAACTAACCACGAGGAATCCTCGTTCACAGTTTCCTCAGGTTCGCTTTGGTCCTCCCTTTCCTGCCGTACAAGTAGCTGACACAGTGGCTCTTCACCTCTAGCATAAGAGTGGTCGTTTCTTACCTCGACTGAAGCATCTTGTGGAAACTGATTCGCGAAATCTCTAGTTATTGGAGGTACCGGTAACTGTTCAACTTGCACTCCACATGATATTAGTTCAGGTAAGGGTTCTGTTTGCGTACTCACTTCACGCCGAGTTTCCGTGATATCAATGACCTCCTCCTGCTCTTCTTTACTTTTCACTTCTCGATGAGAAGCAAGAAGGTAAGCGGCTTAATTTAACGACTGTCGGACAATAAAACAACGTACACTCAGGCTGAGATTTGCCCCCAAATTTAGGAAAATGTATGGGCTAAAATAAGAACATCCTCAGGCTCAGCCAAATTGTACGCGTTGTTATTAAAAAAGAGTGTACCCGTTGCCGTCGCTCGGCACGTTGCTCGCTCTGCAATCTCGGTTTCTTTACTGGCGTGAAAGCAAATATGGTTGGCACAGCATTGTCTTTCAGTTTTCTTTCCCATCTGCTATGCCCAAGCAGTTTCTTTTGCAGAAGGACATTAATTTCAAAGTCATCTGGCAGAAAATGTTGCGAACACAATCTTGGGTCTTTTGATAATCTGATACACTGCGCGGCCTTGATCCACCTTTCCCTCAGTTTTTCATCTTTAGGAAAATTATGAAGACTAATATTTGGGTTTTGCTCACTTTTCTTACTTTTTGTAGTGTAATTACAGCCAAATGCGCTACACTTCGGCATGTTTACGCCAAAAGAAAACAACAAATTGTTGCGAAAATTTAAAGCTCACGCCAACTGGGAGCCGTGAAACGTCATCAATCCCATAGGTCATTGCTTGTTCCAAGATGGCGGCCACAGGCGAACTCGCAGGGGTAAAGGCGCGAAATTTGGAGTGTATTATCTGGAAAATGTTTGCGATCTACACGATTTTACATATTTCACTGGATTCTGGGGGAGATTTAGAGCAGTTTGAGGTAAATATGCTATAACATCACTGGTTCCCTTTAAGAAACCTCTTTTATAAAGGGGACGATTTCCCGCCAAAAAGCACCGCGCGCTTTCCCGCCAAGAAAATAAGGCATTCTCCTGTCCGGTCCGGTTATGTAGTAAAAAATCGCGGGAAAGTGCTTATAGAGGCCTTCGTGTTGCCAGTTGGCAGTTGGAGGTTGTCATCAAAGAAAGAGGTGATCACGAGTGGACGTTTCCTCTGTTAAAATAGCTTTTAATTATTTTCTCAACTAAAAACGGAAAGGTTTCACCATAATTATTTTAATACTATTGTTATGAATATCTTATTTCTTAGAACTAAACGCCGTTTATACGTTTTAACCATTCTTTTTTCACAGGAGTAGTATTGTGGGCCCACATAGGTATTTTCCTGTCTTCTGATTGGTCGAGAGCTTTTGGCTTCTGATTGGTTGTTGGGTTGTCATAGGAACGGGAAAGCACTGACCAGTAGGATCGTGGGCTCAAGCGGAAGTCACATGACCGGAAGTGACGTCACCGGAAGTGTTGTAAACCGGAAGTCACGTGTTTTAGGATGGGAAACCGCTGACGAGTTTAAAAAATCGATCGTGGGCTCAAGGTGAAGTAAAACCGCTGAGAAAACGCGGGCTCAAAGTTCAAAGTCCAATTTTTGGAACGGGGGTAACCCTTGGAGTGAAAACAACACAAAATGAATAAATACTTTTTATTGTTATACGTTGTTTACAATAACTGAGAAAAATGGTTTTCCTGAGTGTTCCTTAATGTTCAATAGAGTGTCCCCACCATTGTTTTTGGCATCGAGTTATTCTTCGCCATTGGTTGTTGTCACGGATCCATTGTTGTAATTGACGTCGAGGATTTCTGTTCAAAGGTATGGCAAAGGAACTGTAGAATGGGGGTGGTGGTGGTGGCGCCAAATGTTCTCGATCACAGTGATCACAATCGACGATCTTGTTTGGGCAATGTCTTTCACTGGTATCCATAGGGGTAGGTCTTGAAGGTGTGGGGATCAATGACTCGTTTGTTGTATACCAACTGGTATTGTTTCTGTTGTGGAAACGTGAACAGTTCATAGGTGTTAGGATCCCGGACAATGTGGTGTGAGTTGATGACTTGTGTTTGTCGGGGCTTGGGGAGGGGCTTCTAGATTTCATCGATGACATTGGCTTTCATGACGTTGTAATTCAATTGTGATTTGCCTTCGCTGTTGAGACGGAACCCCCGCACCTTGCATTCCACGAGACCAAGTTTGGTTTGGTACCCATAATTTTTGGGGCCGCCCGATATAAACTCTACAATGTGATCCTTGTCGTCCAATTCACTCGTAAAGTCGCCGAGGTAATTCCCCAAGTCTGGGTTAGGTTGCCCCTCGTCTTGCAGGAAGATGACAGAGTCGGTGTCGTAGTAGAGGACACGTTCTTGCAGCTGCTCGAGGGCGGCATAGAGTTTGAGCCGGGCATGACAGGTGGTGAAACAGGCTACAAAGATGTTGAGGTTGGGTGACACGGGGATGTCTTGCTTTTCGTACTGATATTGTACCTCTACCATTTGATCATTGATGATGGAGACTTGACGCACGTCGATTGTATCTGTGTTTAAAAACTGGTGGAAGGTTTGGGGGTCATCAAATTCTTTGACTCGGGTTTTGTTGAGGCGTTGACCAAACTTCCCCCACATGGAGTTCAACATCAGCTTAGCGAGGGTACGCAACCCTGGGTTCTTTTTGATTTGGTCGTACTCTAACTGGATGCCCTCCTTCTCATAGTAATCCTGGATGTACTTCCTTTTAGCTTCTTCGGTGTTGACATCTTTGGGCCATCCACTGGCTTCCTGTTTGACTTTCAACCAAGTGTTGACGTAGTCTCTGAACAACCCCTCACAGGTCTCGTCAAAATGCCAGACTTCATAGATGTATTGGACTTGGTACCCGAGCTCGACGGCTTTCTGTAATTCTGGGCTGCACCAAGTACTTGTCAGGGCGCGTTGTTCGTCGGGGTGAGGGCAATGATAGGATCTGTCCAAAAGGGGTTTGTCCATTTCTTCTTCCACACAACGTCCACAGAGAGGAAAGAGCAGTTTGTCGTCATGACGGTAAGGCAGCACGGGATGGTACAATTCACGGGGAGGCAGGACTTTGCATTGGATCAAGCCAAAGTACTGGTGTATGTTCGTATGACCGGGATGTGTAAAAAAGGTTGGATGTCCTTTGGGGTAGATGCTCGTTTTGTTCACCCAGGGGTACAAGGAGGTGACATCGATGTAGTGAATTTTTTGGCCGGGGGTGATATGATGGTAGAGTTTGATGGCATTGGTACGTCCTCCACAGAAAGCGTCGCGGGGATTGAGGGGTTCTGTCATTTCAAGGTTAGTTACAAATGTACCAATGTCAGGTGAGGTGTCTTTGAGACGGGCCCAATCGCATCCCCACATTTCTACCACGGTGTACCCTTGTTCTCTTAAATGTCGGGTCCTTTTTTGCGTGTCCTCGTAGGCATCCTGCATGGACCGATCACAGTGGCGTCGATGTGTTTCGTAACGGTTGGGATAACAGCGAGGACATCCATGGAAGAAACAACCATGGTATTCATAGATGGTGTTGGTATTGGCATCGAAACCGTCCACATGGAGCTTGGTACCAGGGATGCGATACTCGCCGACATTTTTCGCATGTTGAAGATGGGGGGCTTGGTGTTGTTGGCACCAGGTTAACCATTCGATGGCTTCGTTGGACTGATTGACGTTATTCTTCTTCCAAGTAAGGGTGGGTTCACTGGCAATACTGTTAGGGATCATCCGGTTCATACGTAAATCCATGTTGCAGGCAGAAGCAATGGTGATGTGGTCAAAGGGATTGAACCCCGCTTGAGCTTCAAACAATCGTTTGAAAGTCAGGCATCCTTGTTTCAAGAGCCGCACATCGGATTTGCAATAGTCCAACAACTCTTGTTGGAAATCAAACACCATGTTATTGGCACGTTGTTCTTGATGCCACGTTTCCAGGGCTTGCTTGTCTTCGGGGGACTTGGTTTCGGGCATGTAGTAATCGAGAGAGGGGATGGGTCCCACGTAGTTTTGATGCTTATCACCGGGTACGTTGAACAGGTGAGGGAAGTACCCTTTTTTCAATTCCGTTAATCCAAAGGTTGCAGGAAAGGCGGACAAAGGCATCGGGAGGAAACTCATCGAATCGATAAATCGGATCCGATCGTGTTTGACTTCCAAGAGTTTACATCCGTTGCGGAGTTGTTGGACGATCTGGTTATCACTATGGTATTGTTGGACGACAAAGTAGCCATCGTACCCTTGGAAATTATGAGCGATGACATTGACTTGTCGGGTATCGTTGAGTGTCAAGGTATCCAACCATTCGAGAAAATCTCGGGTACAAGACAGGCCTGGGAAAGACTTGGGTGGATCGTTGTCTTCGGTTTCGGCCACGAGGAGATTGGCAATGTGTTTTTGGTGGGGTTGCATGGCTTCAATATCAAAGAAGACATGAAGGGGAGGTAGGTCGTCCTCCTCGGGGTTGCTATCAGGTTCCGCGGCGGCTGCCCCTCGTTTGGCGCGAGGCCCTCCCTGGTGTTTCCTCTTTCTCTTCTTGTTTTGAGGTTTGGGGGCTTTTTGTATGAAACAACGGTGTTTGGCGGCGTGGACGTACTCATGGCAAGACGGGCAGTCTACGTGGTAGCATTGGTGTTTGGCAATCTTGTCTAATCCCACGTCCAGTTTAAAACAAGTACGACAGCGACGGCGACGAACGCAGACGGAGGACTCTAGGTTGGTTGCAGGTTTGCCCGTGTGGTCCATGACGAGATGCATTTGGAAACAGGTGTCTCCAAAAAAGTCCCTATGACAACTGTCGCAACGTTGTGTGGCTTTCTGGTTTCGAGGGTAGGCTGCCTGGAAATCAGGGCACTCTTTTTGGCGACAGGACCAGCATTGTTTTTTCTTGGTGCAACGATGCTTTCCCTCGGTGTTATAGGGTTTCCAACAATGGGCACAGACGTAACTGGATCCGAAAAATCCGGGTAGACGAGTGATGACGTCGTAATGGCCTTGGTGATGCAACAGGATGAGTTGTTTATCTTTGGGGTCTCCATAGGTCGTGATGTGATAAGATCGATGGCCATCCACCAGGATGATCTGGTAATTGGTGAGAGACGGGGCTTTACTGAAGGCTGTCAAGGCGTCGTAACTGCATGGACCCAAGGGCACCTTGGCTTCATTATGGAGGTCCCAAGCTAAGGTTCTCTGGAGACGTTTTCCTTTGCGAATCGATTCCCATTTCGGGTGTTGGTCCACGCGAGCTTTGGCTGTGACGAGGGCTCTGGCACAGCAGAGGTCATCATCATTCTGGATGCGGATGATCGATTTCGATGTTTTGGTTAAGGCTTGGTGGGTTGGGTGCCCAGGTTTTCCCCGACGGGGTTTGCCGGTACCTTGAGGAGCATGTTGGACTTGAGTAATGGACACTTGAAAGGAGTCATCCATTTCAAATTGTTCGTTGCTGTTGAGGGCTTGGGCTAAACGTTGGAACAGAGCCTCCACACGCTCTCTGTCTTGTCGCCATTCACCAGCACGTAATCCCCACCCCTGGAAATTATTGTGGAGTCTGTTGGAGGCAATAGTGAAGTAGAGGCGATCTTGATCGTGGAGGTCAGGCGTGGTGGCTAACACTTGATTCACGGCTCGACGTAAAGCATCTTGTAGAGCTTGGGTAATGTTTTGACCTGGAATCAAGTTCCCCCTTTGACGTAACTGGGTATTGAAATAACGTTCACGTACTCCCATACGCGTGCTCCGACGGTCGACAAAGGCATCAATGTCAAATTCGAATACTCCAATGGCGGTGGTATCCAAACCTCCGCCACTTTGTTGAAGGAGGTGAGTTTGAAACGCATGTTGCCGTTCCAATTGGTCCATCAAATCATGATAGTCTTCATCATCGTCTGACATGGTCAGTCCTAGGAGTTGAAGGGACTCGTGGCGGGAAAGGCCGCTTGGCCCCGCCAGATCGTTGTCTTCGTGAGAGGACATGATCAGATGAACTCACTGGTGGTGGATGTTCGGCTTTTATAGGGTAAAAAGTCATTCCTCGCAACGTATTGTGGGCCAACTAGGGTGGGGGGACCCCCCTCCCCCCTCCCTAGATAGGCCATGATGCATTGCGAGGAATGATCCCAGAGACTATAAAACAGATCGCACCTCGAGGTGGGTCATCTCAACGTGGACTCTCGCCATGAGAAGCTGCTAGAGGCTTTTGAAGAATTCGAAGTGGATCTCGAGGTGGAGTTGGTGCTCGACCCAAGTGTCGTGGAGTTTGGTGAGAAGTTAAAGCGAAGAGAGCGGGGACCATGCAAGTCGTGGAACCCCCTGAATGTGACTTGGATGACCTTTCGTTTTTGGAGGACTTATTGAAAGACATGTCACCCGACGATTGGGAGCAGGTCATGGACGATGTCGAGGATTCTTCCTTTGATTTGGAGGCATTGGTGCCCCCTGAGGACCTCGTTCATGTGGAGGACATGTCACCCAACGAGGGCGTCGATTTGATGTATGATTTGGTGTCTTAACCCTCGTCTCAGTATTTTGGCAGAACATTGAATCGTCTTAGTATTTGGCAGAACATTGTGGTAGAACGTTTTGAAGACAACTCATGAACCAATGTGACAGTGACATTTTCATTTTTTTATTTTTTACTCAACATGTAACGGTTTGCCATTAAATTTACAATTTTAAACGTTTCTTGGCTTGCATGATTTTCTTGACCACCCGTTCCGTCTTGTTTTTCTTGCCGGGTAATCGATCAATGGCTTGGATCATCTTGGTATCGGCTTTCCATTTATCTTGCAAATTCTTGGCACGACTGTAATCAATGTCGTGTTGCTTAGCAATCTGGTCCAAGCGATTGATGCCGGGATCCCCCCGTTTCAGACGTTTAGCCAAATGGGTGCCAGGGCCCATGTACTGATAACCAGGCCAATGAAATTCTTTGCCGGTTTTCGCAATCCATTTTTGCACATCCAAGGCTCCTCCTCGTTGGGGGCGTTTCCGTTTGATACCCCTTTTTCTCTTGGTGGGCATGTTTTAGTCACTGTCGTAATCCAATCGACGTCGTAACTTTTTGCCACGAGCCCAATCTTCCCAACCGGGTAAAGGTTTCAATCGTTCCACTTCACGAGCGGGTCCTTTGCCTTTGCGACTCTCGGCTAACTTTTTTTCCAAGGTCTTGCGCTGTTCTCGAATGGCTTCTAAACGCGACCGGGTATCCCCTCGACTGGTGGATGGGCTCCCTTTCTTGACAATCTTACTGGTAGTGGCTGCTCCTTTGCCTTTCTTGGTTGCAGGGGTAATGGGTGGTTTGGGAGTCGACGGGCTGCCTTTTATCATGCGCTTCAACCATTGTTCCACAGGTCCCGTCACCAAATCCCCGGCCTCTTCCTCGCCTTCTTCACCTGGCGGACCACCCGGGGCACCAACCCCCACCCCGCCAGGAAATTGACGAATGCGTTTGGTTAACTTGATTAATTCTTGACTCAACGGTTTGGTTTGAGCATTGACCAGGGCTGGAGGTAATTAGGGGTTGGCTAATAACACATGTTTTTTGGCGGCGAGCGTTGCGGCTTTGTTCAACAAGGCATTTTCGGTAAGTTCTCCTTTGTAATATTGAATGAGTTGTTCCAAGTCCTTGTGGGGAATCATGTAGACCTCGTCCATGGTCGTTGACTACAGTCGGGGCAAAGTTCCGCGTCTTCTACCGCACGGCAACTCTTACAAAGACGGGCCCTCAAGATGTGTTGGTACTCTCGATACAACAGGTGATATTTATGCTTCCAATAATGACACTCGTCTTTCCACTTGTCGGTGGCCCGATTGGCCTCTTGTAACAGAGTCATCCACGTGGCAAGGGTTAACGAACACATTGACATAGCACCTCGTGAAGTCCTTGAAACAATCCGCTTCCTTTTTGTCGGACTAACCACTGACGACGTTTTTTGACGGAATGTCGACGACGCCCCAAATCACGTAGTACCTTTTTATAGGGTTGAAGTTTAGCCAGCATGGGTGGGGTGACGGGAATCTTGTTTTTTAAGAAGTTCAAGACCAATTCACTCACAGCATTGATTTGATCGGCATTGGCATGTTGTAACAATTCTTGACGTTTGGAACCATTGGCTTCTTGTAACATGGACCGTAAAAACGGTAATTGACGTCGAAGACGTTGCATCCTTTATCGGTGACGACGACGATACCGTTGATTGGCTTTTTGAATCGTGCGTTTTATACGTTTATCCGTTTCCAAGGCCACGGCTTTCCCCAATCCTGCCATAGCGGGGACCAATAGATTTAAAAAACCGCCTCGTTGACGACGACGACGTCGTCTTCTCCTCCTTACCATGGGCGGTTCGTCAACAGACGTTGAAGGGCTTTGTCTTGTTTGATGGCATCCCGCGTCTCTTTATAGCCTTGACGGGTATTGCGTTTGAAATCTTGCCACCAACCCCCACCTCGTTGTCGGTAATGTTGTACATTATCGGTGATGCCTTTCAAGGCTTGGCCGCCTAATTTGCCTAAAGCCAGTCCAAACCCAGGTGCTGGACCTGATAGAAACATACTCATACCATGGGCAATTTTATCCACCAAACGGGGTTTGCGACGCATTAAAGCCCCTCCTCTTTGTTTCCTTTTTCTGCGTCGTCGTCGTCGTCGTTGGACGGCCATGGTTCTAAGAGTGTGGGACTAGGAGGGAGCGGCTTTTTATGGATCCAATAATCTTTAGGTTTCAAGGGACGAGGACATCCATCTACATAGCATAGGCCTTCCAAAGGTTGGTACACAAAATGACCATGGTAATCTTGGAGACATCGTTTGGGTAACGGAGGGGTGAAATCCACAATGGTATCATCCAAGGTTTGCATCTTGATTAAAAATCGTTCCAGATCCTCCAAGGGAACACCCCGCACATGGGTTTTCAATTCGGTCAAGGCTTTGGCATAGGTGGTAAACGCAAATCGACTCATGGTCACTTTAAATCGGTATTGTTTAAAATCATTCCATCCTTTGACCACGGTGCCCACCGCTGCCAAACACGCTACCAATGTACTGTTTTCCAAAAGGGGTCCCGCAATCATGCCGGCGGCCATCAGGAGTAACGCCATGCCATTGAACAAGGCATTCATCCACTTGTAATGATTCAACATTTTTCGATAACCCCACCATTGTTGATGATAAAAAGCATACAAGGAATCCATGCGTTGTAATAATTCCGGGGGGAAGGGAAGAGCATGCTGTTTCGATCCATTCAATAACGACACGACGGTTTTCATCCTCATGGCGAAACACGGGACGAAGACGTTTGTACGCTCGGTGCTCCTCCTTGTTTATAACTGGTGACAATGCTATTGGTCATGGTGACATTAGCAATTTCACGTCCTTGGGCCAACTGTTCTTGATCTTGTAACAGCATACGTAAACGTCGTTGTAAATCCGCTTGACGCAAGGTACGAGGGGCTCGGCCAGAACTCCCAGACGTCCAAGATCCTCGAGGGGTAGCTGGATTGGAGGCAGGTGTCAAAGGGGAAGTGGGGGTATTTCGTCGTCGTCCTCGTATTCGTCTCGGTCGTCGTCCACGACGACCACCACCACCACCACCACCACCACCACCACCACCACCACCACCTCCACCTCCACCACCACCTCCAGCACCACCACCACCACCACCACCAGCACCACCAGCACCACCACCAGCACCACGTCCACCACCACCACCACCACCACCACCACGACCGCTTCCACCACCGCGTCCACCACCACGTCCACCACCACGTCCACCACCACGTCCACCACCACCACCACCACGTCCATTACCATTACCCCCAGCACCCGCTGCTGTTCGAGCACCCGCTGCCAAAGGTACGCTAGGAGGACTCGCAGGGGTTCGAGCACCAGAAGACTCCGGGGTGGTGTGTATGCTACGGTAGGATTGACTTCCTGGACTTCCTACCCCAGCGGGGGAAGAGGCCTGTACAGGGGCCCCGAGGTCAGGGAGCCGTTCCAAAAATCTGGTGAGGGCATCATAATCACCCGCATCCTCTATTTGATCAAAGGCTTGGTCAATCAAGTTTTGGTCCTCTGTATCAAAAATGTCTTGGAGGGTCCCTGGAGACACTTGATTGCTGGTGGTCGCCCCCACACCCGCAGGGGCCGTGGTATCGTACGATTGCGGAGGTTGACGGTCATCATCATCGGCCATGGTCGCTTTCTCTTTTTTCCTGTTCAAAGGGTGCCTTTATAGTCGTTTTTGATAGGTGCGAGTCCATCCTTCGTCTTTTAACAGGTGACTCAATACACGTTGTTGATCGGAGGAGGCGGGATGTAAATCCAACACCAAATACCCATACGGTCGTGTGGTGGCTTGATGAAACGTCTCCAGCGTGTCTTTCCAAGTGGTCGGAAACGATTGAAGCATGACATTGCGTACCCCTAATTGATCTCGGGGGTTCTTGAACGCCACAATGTAATGGGCATTGCGGTATATACTTTTAGCATAGCGACCCACGGGAAACATGTCTTGGCACAAGTATAGGACGGTCACCCCTTGATGATGTGAATGTTTGGTGAATAAATCCAACACGCGTTTATCGTGACTCCCTTCGTCCATTAAATCATCCAAGACCAGGACTCCCTGTCCTTGAGGAAACCATTGCACTAAGGCCTCATGATCGGGAATGCCTTCGTGAAACACCACCCCATGATCTTGCATGCCTTGAAATCGATCTTGCCAGGCCCCATAACAATAATGCAATTGGGTCGGTGGGGTTTCAAACAAGTCCGGGTTGTCTACCAAGAGTTTTTCCGTAAACGCGGTTTTGCCACATCCCGAAGGACCCACCACCAAGATAGAGGAAGGAGTATGAAAACGAAACGGTTTCCCCGTTTGCATGATGACGAACTACCCTTAGAAAAAAAAAAAGGCACCTTTTTATTGGAATCGGTGGGACTCGAACCCACGCACGATCTCCTCGTGTATTCGGGGGGGGGGGGGGATCCAAAGGCTCTACCCACTGAGCTACGACTCCGACACCGTTTTCCAACGAACTTTTTTATTTAACTATTACATTGATGATACGGATGACAACAAAGTTGATACCATCTGGCTTCTTGACCTACAATCAATTGTTGAAGGCGTTGACCCGCTTGATGGTCATTGCTTACATAATCATGATCCGAAAACTCATTTAAAAAATCTTGCAAGGTTCGTCCACGGGCTTTGGCTTTCAAATACAACAAGGCGTAATCACCACAACTCTTGCTTGAAATGGCTTGGAGGGACTTGCCATTGGTCACCACATACTTCCAATGGTTGACAATCCAATCTCGTAACGGGGTAGCTTGCACGTACGTGTCCAAGGGCAAGGCATAACTGTCCAGGACTTCACACACCTTTCCATCTGTCCACACCGCTAACCAATGTTGTCCCGGTTGATCGTGTGGGTCGGTATTCACAATGTACCCTTGGGGTTGGGTCTTGACAGGACTCTTGGGTAAACGATCACAGGCCACCGTCCCGTAAAAGACAGGGTTCAATTGGGGGTCGTCTCGGGCTAAATAATCCAATTGCACATTATTCAAGGCCACATGTTCCATCTTCAGTGTTGGTAAATGTTATACAACACGGCTCCGTTCCTGTCAATCTCCAGCAAGTTCTCAAATTCTCCATAGACGAGTACGGTTATATTGACACCGGGGGCGGCTCCAAATTCCAAGACCAATTGTAAATCTCCACTTTGCTTGGGGTTGAGGTTTTGACTGTCAGCACATCCATTGGCCACATTGTCAAACATGTACAAGGTACAATTTTTAGCTTGTCCCCAATCCAGCAGTTCTACCATATTGCCTTTCTTTTTACACCAAGCACCACTGGCTTGCAGAAAACGGAAGTAGCCTAGATTATCTCGGGTGCCATTGTTGTGCACTAACTGTAGGGTTTCATAAGGGTATTCTTCTCCTTTGACAATCTGTCGAATGGAACTCAGACCAAATTTCTGGAAACAGAAAGGATCTCGGGTCACATCTCCATTGAAGGCTCGGCTGTCCAACAACCCCACAATCAATCGGTCAGGTATTCTGTTTTGAAACAGGTTAGGGATATCAAAGCGGACCAGGTTGTTTTGCATGCTGAAAGTCCGGATTTCACTACGGACGGTCGGGTAAGCCGCCACTTGGCCTTCATTGTGTCTTTTTTCAGATAAACTCCTGTAGATGGCGTCATTCAAACGCAGTTGACAGAGATGAAACCGTAGTTTCACATCCCCTTCAAGTAAGCGGCCAGCTAGAGCCACTCCATTCAAAAACAGGCTGGGGCTGTTGAAATGAAATTTCATCTTGATTTCTATGCCAGGCACCAACAGTTTGCCAGTGTGAAAGACTTCCAAGTGGGGGGTAAACACCAGACTGTGGGTGACACCTCCAGCATACTTGGTCACTTCAGCTACCATGGCGGCCAAGGCTCCTTTGTGGTTGGCACTGAGAGCGGTATAGGCAGCATCAGGTCCGGCAGAGTCTGTGTTGGTGGCGGTCCATTGGGGTGGGAAATCCACTTGATTGAACCAGCCTTGGGGTCCTAACACGGTCTTGCCATCTTCTCGGTCATAATTCAACAAGGTTTCTAGGTAAGCTTTGTAATGATAAGTGTCGGATTGAGGACTGATCAACGTGCCATTCAACTGCAAGTCAATTTGTTTGATGATGGAATGGGCCAAATTATTAACGGGCCACAATTTTTGAGCGGCGTTCAAGTTCCCGGCATCTTGCTTTTTCAAACTCAATTCCATGGTAAAGTAACTGCGTCCCAAATCCACAAAATCGTCTAACCCTGGAATGATGAATTCCATGGGATTGATACCCGTGGTGGTGGGTTGAATGGTGACCATGCGATAGGCATTGATGCTAATGTCGGTGGGTGGCACCTTGAAAATCCGTAACGCTGAGTTGACGGTCCCTTCGGAACGCGGATGCGCTGGGGCAGCCCCTTCAGAGTAGGTAGGGGCTGTCGCGCTTGACATCACATTCGGCATGGTTAACGTCGTCGTCGTCGAGTACTGGTGCCCCGTCGTCGTCGTGAGGGGTTTTTATAGCGTCGTGCTAAACGTTGTCTCAAATCAAACCCGGGGACTCGCATCACCTCGGCACTCAACCAGCCACCACGTTGTCCTCTCCTGAGTTTCCAAAACGGATACAGTCCTCCCCATTGAGACAACCCTCGATTACTACGAATCCGTCGAGGTCGTGAATGCACGGGTTCCATGTTCACACTCCCAAAATATCACGCGCACGTTTGACTTGTTTGGGAAACAAAGCACTAGCCACACGCACGGCGTCTTTCACGTTCTTCTGATTCAAGGCTTTCTTGGCTTGTTTGGTGATTTCTTTTTTAATGACTTGTTCGGCTTTGCGTTTAACACCGCGTGTTAACCCTGCATTCAATCCTCTCTTGATATTACTAAGTAGTTTTAAAGGATTTCGCGTGCTTTTAAGGCCTTGGAACCCACCACGCATGACCTCCCTCATCAACCCGCTGCCGTGTTGATCATACCACTCGTCGGTTCGAAATCGTGTCAAACTTCCCCCTCGCATGGTTGTCTTCTTTGCTCTTTCACCAAGGTCTATGCTTCACGTCACCCCCTTTGTCTTTTTATACCCCCTGTCATCGGCCTTTCTTTTTCTTCCGAGTGGTCGCTGCTTCGATGGCTTTTTTACCACCGTAACCCGCTGCACCACCCACTGCTCCCAACGTGGCGGCTTTCCCCACAGCCATCAAGGCTGGCACGAGAGCGGCCAGAGGCAAGAGACCGCCTCGTTGCCTTCTTCTTCTTCTTCGACGTGCTCTTGTCGTGGGCATCTTTGACTGACCATCCCCCTTTTTCCCTTTTTATGTCTTTTTGAAGTGCAAGGTGACCAGGGTGTTGCCTTGGCCAAACCTGACCAACTTATCCTCGGTGCCAGACGTTTCGGTGACTTGCATTTGAATGATTTCCACCACTTCATTACGAAGCGGTAGGTAATGAATGTGCAACGGTTCAAAGTACATGGTACCTCTGCCTTCCCGCTTGTAATGGATTTCACGCAACAAATCGGTCACGCGATTGCCGACCATCATACTGCCTGCCACGTCCGAGTACACGTGCAACGATCGCGAGGGATCTCCCACCACTGAACGAAACGCCACATTCAAGTTGGTGAAACGCCACCCACAACTCATACTCAATCGTAAATGATCCGGTGAAAACGCACGCACCGTCCAAAAGACCGGGTTGTGTTGATCGTCGTCCACATCGTTCCAATCGTTGTCAATGGGTTTTGTCATGTTGGGGATTTGATCCCCCATGAAGTCTTGTTGTAAGTTGGGTCCCAAAATCAACCCACTGCTAATTTTACGTAACCATCCCATCTTGACAGCCAACTTGGTGTAGATGTACAGGGCTGGCGTGTCGGTTTTGCAATGACAGACATTGGTGTTGTCGATGATGAGATCGTCGCCTTCCCACTTGAACTTGACGTATCTGTGTTTGCCTTGATCATTGGTAAACCGACCTCCTTGAATCGCCGTTTCCTTGCGTCGTTGTTCCAAGTGAGCAATGGCGGCTTTCATGAAACTCACCCCATCCACCACCCAATCCAAATGTTGAATGTCATTGATGAGGGTTTGTGCGCTATCTCTTCGCCCGACCGTTTCCCCGTCTTTTCCACCCGGTTTGGGATAGGTTTGGTCCCAGGTCGTCGATAGGATGTACCCATCTTTTTGCACCAACTCGTACAAATTGACGTGCGTATCCGGTAAGGAAATGGCACTCAACCCCACTTGCCATCCGCCTCCTTGTAACCGTAACGGTTGAGGTAAACGAATCTTGAAGGAATTGGCTTGGTTGTTGGGAAATTCACGTCGGTTGGCATGACTCGGTAACGTCACGTAGAACGACATGTTCTCTTCTTCTTCACACTACCACTTCCCTTTTAAAGTGGAGGGTCAGGAGGGCATGGCCTTCGCCAAATTTCACCAGATCCCCATTGGTTTCGGCCATCTGGGTTTCCACGATTTCCACCACTTCATTGCGTACTGGGACATATTGAATATGTCGAGGTTCAAAGTGGGTGGTGTTTTGTGGCTGGTACTTGATTTCTCGTAAGAGATCGGTGATACGACCCCCTACCATGCTGCTGGTCCCTACATCACAATACACGTGCAAAGGACGCGCCGAGGGAAATTCCAACGAGGGACGAAAGGTCTGGTTCAAATTCACAAACCGCCAAGGACACGATAGACTCAATTTCAGATAATCCCCCTCCACTTTCCAAAAGATGGGCTTGTTGGCGGCATCGCGGACATCCGTCGGGGTGGGAATGGTGGAAATGCCTTGAAATTCTTGCAAGAGATTCGGACCCAATCGATACTGGCCGGGGGACGCTTGTTCAATCCATCCCATTCTCAGGGCCAAGGATCTGCCCCATGACACGTGCGCTACTTGTCGTTTGTAATCCACATTGGTGGTATTCAATAACAAATCCCCTTCGGAGGTCCATTCAAACGTCGGATACAATTTAACGCCATTGTCCTCGGTCCATTTGTTTTTGGGTTCGGTTTGTTTGGCACGGCTTTGCTCGTAACGGTACACCAGTTGATGAAAAAAGTGCAATCCCGTCGAGGAGGCCAATTCCTTTCTCATATCTCGACCGTAGACAGTGAGTTCGCGACGTTGATGCCACCATCGATCGTTGCCTTGATCGTCTTGGGCATACACCCGTTCGTGCCATCGTACGTACAACAGAGGATGGGAATCACCCACGCCTCCTTCTTCCGCTATCACTGGAATGGTGGGTAAGGATAAACTCACCATACCCACCATCCATCCTCGTCCCATAAATCGGATGGGTTTAGGCAATCGGTTTCTGAAATGATGACTCTTGTTCCCAGGAAACTCTTTGGTACTCGCATGACTCATCAACGTCACGTAAAACGAAGAGTTGGGCACCAACGTCATTGTTTAGTCACGTCGTCTTTTGGGTGGGCTTGTCTCTTTAGTCTTCAGTTGTCGTTTGGGGGGCCTTGTCTTTTTCCTCTGGGGTGGTTGGAGAGACGTGACGTCTTGACTACGAATCCAACTATTGTACTTGTCGGGCCACCCTTTCCACTTGACCAACCAACGATCTTTTTGTCGCTTAAGTACCTTTTCGATGCGAAACACCTCGGATACATGGACTTTTTGTAAATCCTCTTCATAAAACGTACCTTGGACGGGGGTATCATCCCATTCGTGAATCTTATACGTGGGCACAGATCCCGGGATCACACGATGCACCACAAACACTTCTTCGGTCCAACCGGGTAAATAGCCTTTTTCAAAGGTACGATGAATCTTATTAAGACGTACAGGATCTCCGACTTTGAATTTAGGTTTTTTCTTGTCTTTCAACCGTTGGGCATACAATCGTTTCCACACCGCTTCTTCGTTGTCCCACGTCACGTCTTGAGGGGCCATACCAATACTTCGATGCCGGGTGGCATTATACCCTTGCACCAACTCGGGTAAGACATCGTCAAACTGTAAGGTGTTGGCCGCGGTGAAATAACGGTACAACCGTTCTTTCAAGGTGCGGTTAAATCGTTCCACCACACTGGCTTTCGCATCCCCTTCGGTCGAAAAATGTTGAATGCCTTGCTCGTCAAGCCATCGTTGAAACGTCCGGTTGTAAAATTCTTTCCCTCGATCCGTTTGCAATCGATTCGGGTGACGTCGTCCTTCTTTCAAAATCTTGTCAAAGGCATGGACCAACGCCACCCCGGTTTTGTCTTTCAACGGTTGTACCCACGCGTACTTGGACAACACATCCAAGACCGTCAACAAGTATCGTATACCCCGATTATACTTGGCCAAGGGTTGCACTTCCACTAAATCCGCGACCCATTGATCATCTAATCCTCCTACGATCACGGGGACGGTGGGAAAACGACGACGTCGTGGTTTATGTAACGTATAGGCCAAATCCCGTTCCAAGACCCGTTGAGCTTTTTTCAAAGGGAGACGATGGGCTTTAGCAAATCGTTGCACCCCTCCTAAACTGCCGGGGGCTCGAGGATCGTGGTACTGACTCAACCATGGTTGGGAGACCTTTTTCTTTCGAGGGGCCATACGTTCTGGCATTCACCCCATAAGGTCGATATGGTGGGGACCGTGTGGGGATGCGCCTTTTGAATGATTCGATACCATCGCCATGCCTCTGGGTGAGCTTTTAACCATAAGACAAACACCACCCATCGATACAGGTTGCGGTCGACATGGGTTTCTTCAAAGAGGTGGAGAGGATGCGTGTCCTCGGGACAAGGGGGTATGGGGATTTGGTTGCCGGGTTGGTGATCATATAAGACTTGACAAAGGGTTTGATGACATTGCCATTGTACCAGGGACAAGACAGAATCCCACGCATAACACACAGACTCCATGGTGACATTGATAAAAAATTTTATTCCTACTCCTTTTTAAAAGAGACCTAGACGGCCGCAGCTGATGGTCTCTAGACCTTTCTGCCAGTTGTCCACACTGTCACTGTACTTAGGGGGTGGTGGAGCTGGGGCTACCATCATTTCTTGACGGTTCTTGAGATCTTGAATTTCTCGTAACAATTGTTTCTCATAATCTGTCAGGGGCCGTTCTCGTTCCACGTCCTCTTTCCTTTGGACTGGAGGACCAGGGATGTCTACTCCACGTTTGGGATATCCTTGAGCATCACGGGTGGGTGGTTCAGCTTGTTGGTCGGCTTTTTTGGGAGGGTTGTCATGAAACCAACTCCAGTACTTGGGACCCAAGGGTTGATCGGCCCATCGGAAGAAGCCACACGTTTTCTTGGAACAAGTCAGAAACAAGCGATCGGGGTTCTGAGTCGAATGACTCTGTTGAAGCGTGGCGGGTTCACGGCAAAAGCATTGCAAACCACCCCACATGTCCAACACTTCTACATGAGGTTGACTATACACGGCTTTCATATACTCCAGAACTTGATCTTGTCCACAAAACAGCAAACACGGTTGCATGGGACATTTCACATACTTCCATCCCTTTTGAGATTCTCGGGCCTCCAAACGCACCTCATGGCAAGGGCATACCATAGTGTCCACCGAACTGGGAGGATCTTCCACATACGTCACCATGTATTCAGGCGGGGACACCATATCATTCAATTCTTTCATCATATCTTCCACCGCAGCTCGAGTGTCTTCTACCGCAGCTCGAGTGTCTTCCACGACCTCGCAGACCACAGGATCACAGTCCACGGGCGTCATATGTTGAATGCTCTTCTTCTTCTTCTTTCCCGCAGGGTGTACGCTTGGCTTTCTCTTCCGATCGACAGACATCGTACTCAAGGTTGATTTCACCCCCACTGCCCATGCCTTTTTATACGTTGGGCCCTTGCCTGTCATTGGTCAGCTTATTCAATCCAAATAAGGACTTGTTATCTTCCCATTGGTCAGCTTTTCCCTATCCAACTAAGGTCCTCTTGTCTTCCCATTGGTCCATTGTCCCTATTTAAGGAGCTCCCTGGGTCCTCCGACTCGTCATTCCAAGTAGATGGACTACTACCAAGATCTCAACCGAGACGACTTTGCTTCCACCGAAGACTATTTGGCTGAACGGGTCAAACGAGGTCTAGCAGCGGGATTCACGTTCCAACAGTGCCGACAGCACCACGTCATTGATTTCGGTTTGGCCTTAGGGTTGACTCCCACGGAGATTCTAGCTATTGTAGGCCCAGACACCGGCTACGTATTTCCCAACGAATGCCCCCCAACATCGACATGATTGGAGAACAAGATCTCGGTGCCTTGGAACTGCAAGTGGGTCATGGCCATGTGGTCTACACAGGGGGAGCCAAAGGTACAGATGCCCTCGTGGAAGAACATGCCAAACACTTTGGGATGCAACTAGAAGTCCTCGTCCCCCCGAACCATCCTCGAGCCACTTTCATCACCCCTTCTACGGTGGAAGTCCTGATGCTGGCCAACTCACATCTTCACCAGGCGGCTGAGAAACTAGGCAAACAAATGCCCAGTCATTTTTACACCCTGCAATTGCTGCAACGCAATTATCAAATTGCCAAAAAAGCCCATACCATCTATGCCTTTGGCATCTTGGAACCGGATCATAAACGTGTGAAAGGAGGCACTGGTTGGACTGTGCAATTGGCTATGGATCAAGGCAAACCCGTCTACCTGTTTGACATCCCCAGTCAATCATGGTACCGCTCGGACCATTACTACCAAGTCAATGAGAATGCCGCCACCCTGGTCACTGGCAGTCAATTTGTCCCTTGGGGACCTAAAAAGCCCACCCTTCATCAAAGCAGTGCTATCGTGGGATCCCGGGATGTGGACGAGAAAACCCGAGCCGAAATTCAAGCCTTGTTCAACCGCACCTTCTGTCTACCCGAGAACATTGATCAATTACGTATGGAACTGGAAGACTTTCATTTGTAATTGTACATAGCCATTTTTATTTTTCAATCTGTACATAGCTTTCTTTTTTAATTTTTTTTTTTTAGTTTTTATTTTTTCCAATTGTACATAGCTTTCTTTTTCAATTTTTATTTTTTCAAACTGTAGATAGCTTTTTTCAATTGTAAATAGGAGCGCCCCACCCAGCGTGGCAAAGAATACAGACCACCATTTGTAAAAAAACATCAACTCTTTTTTTTAATTAAAAAATAAAAAAGTTCACAACGCTGAGTTTGCACGTGGATTATAAATACTTTGTCTTGACTCACAGTAGCCTTGACTCACAATAAAATGGGAGATCCGCTTCAAATTCTTCAAACTCTTGGAGTAAGTCGTCTTGACGAGAGACCATCTTGAGATGACCCACCTCGAGGTTCGATCTGTTTTATAGTCTCTGGGATCATTCCCCGCAAAGCCTGATGGCCTATCTAGGGAGGGGGGAGGGTGGTCCCACCACCCTAGTTGACCCACAATACTTTGCGAGGATCTCTATAAAAGACCGCCTCCACTCCCCGTTTTTTCACTCCCAAGCCAGCAAGCAGTCAAGCAAGCAAGCAAGCAAGCAAACAAGCAAGAATGTCAAGTAAACGGGATAGCGGTAAGCCTTTTTTATTCCTCATCTCTTTCAACAAACCAATCTAAGTAGTTAGCCTGTTCTGGAGCTAACCGGGCTAGGTCCCACGTGCTCCAGGATTTAATTAATGATTCGCTTTCTGTATAAAAAACAACCACGTCATGTCCGTTGACTTTTTCTGGAGAGTTGAAGGGTAATGATGGTACTGCCTTGTTTGAAAGGAGCCGGCTGTCCATTCGCTGTTTGAATGTCAATGGCAATGCTGTCAAAGATGGTTTTGCCAAGAGGAAAATACATCCGTTGCGTGGTATCAAACTGATGATCGGTATTGCCAGCATCAATGGCACGTAAAAAACCTTTTTCTTGATTTCCAACCACGCTGTCAATGACGAGATCCGTGTAAATCATGAGTTGTTGTCGTCCTTGTTGCGGTTTGACGGTTTGGGTGGTGGGAAATGGTTGTCGACTGAGATTAGGACCCAAGAACAACTCATACTCGAAATCGGGGTGGGTAAAGCTGACAGAGACGATGCCATGCGGTGGATATTTGTTGACAGGCCCTATGGTGGGTGTCCATTTGTGGCGATCGTCGTAATCCACGATATGTTTCACCAGATAATTTTTTTCTTGGACAATTCTCTGCGTTGGCGTTCCATCTTTGACAAGTCCCATCAGGCTGGCCAATTTCCATTCCATTTCAAATTGCATGTTGGCTGGTATGAGTACATACAACGAATCTAATTCGGAGGCGATGCCGGCATTGGTGATTTTCACGTAGGGTTGAGCCAGGTTAAGAGCGGCTAGTTGTTGTCGTTTCCCTAGATCGTCCACGTCCATTTTGGCTATATCCATCATGACTTCCATGTGTTGTTTTTCTATTTCGTAAGCGATGCCAATCCATGCCTCTTTCAAATTGTGGTAATACCCTGGCGGTAAATGGATTTGTTTGGTCACTTGAATGGGAGCCGTTCCATCAGCACGTTTTGGTATGTATCTGATATCTGTTTTCATCCAATGTTTTTGACTATCTTCTTGCGTCCAATTCTGCTTGGTTTGATCTCCCAATTGTTGATAAAAAGCCGGGTGTGAGATATGAACCAAGGCCGCTTCCCAATCATCTTCCACCAAATAATGTGAATGAGGAAGTCTGACAGTAAATTTTTGATTCGTGCCTTGTGCTTGATCACTGATAAGGGTGATGTAAAAACTCATGGTCACAATCACCACCTAACCCCTCTGGTTACCTTTTTATACCTGCCCCCGATGCTCCAATTGGACTGTGGACTTTGAGCCCGCGTTCCTCAGCAGTTTTGCTCCATCCTGAGCCCGCGATCCTTTTTTTTTCCACTGGTCAGCGGTTTCCCACCCTAGCCAGAGGCCTATTCTGATACGTCATGTAAGCGTCACGAAATGTCCTCTCTTTTCTTTCCTCTGAGCCCACGTGCTCCAGGATTTAATTAATGATTCGCTTTCTCTATAAAAAAAAAACAACCACGTCATGTCCGTTGACTTTTTCTGGAGAGTTGAGATGAAACTATTTTTTTTTTGTCGCCTCAAAAAAAAATAAAAATTTGAAAACCGAAGCGGTTCTGTTTAGCTCGCAATGTTTTCCCATTCCCGCGTTGTTGTGAAACTCTGCTTCTGATCGGCTGATACTTTGACCATGGCCTTGGACCTTGACCATGGCCTGACTGGGACTGACCAATCACAACCAATCCTAACCAAATAAGGTCATACTGTTTAGCTATATAAGCAGCAAAATTACCCCCGAACTTTCTTTTTTTCAAGATGGAGGAAGGTCAGGGAGACTTACGACAGTTTTTTCACAGATTTATTCATCGCTTTACCCCAGCAACCCTCGGCTTTACAAACAAAACGATGACAGCTAAGATTTCAGCGAAAAATGTGGGAGATTTTTATCTGTAGAAGCCGCCGAATGGATGTTTTGAAAACAGCGAAAGCTTAACACGAGGTAAGTGTTGTGTTTTGCTGCCGGCTAAAAATATTGAAGTGTTTAGCCTGTTTTTCCCACAACGACGAGCTTTTCGATTAAAAAACACTGTGTCTTATAATACTCGTTGTTTTTCCAATGGCTCTATTTTTTTTTTGAAAACCGAGGCGGTTCTGTTTAGCTCGCAATGTTTTCCCATTCCCCGCGTTGTTGTGAAAAAATCATTTTCTACCCGAAAGACTATTTGATTTATTTTTACTCACTCTCTGTATTTCTTTTTTCCACAGTCCAACGATGTGCTGACTGTAACGCGGTGAGACAAACGAGATGACAACTCGCATTTTCGCCGAGAAAAAAGCGAGCGGCTTTTTGAAAACAACAACAACAAGCAAACCTCCACGCAAAGTAAGCATCATTTTTTTCTTACTGTCAGCTAAAAAAATATATAGATTTAGCCAAGCCTAAAAGCGGAACTCCATATCTACCGGTTACCATCGGCCGCCTATAAATTCTTCAGAATTAATCTTGTTTACTGTTATTAACTTAGGTACTTGACCTCGTTAATTACTGTATAGTTTTATTAAGCGTATCATTTTAGTATAAACTTAGAGTTATAATTCTGTTTCGTGATTCAAGCAAATCTAGTTTATCTATTTGTGCTTTCACTTTAAGTTCGCTAGGCAAATTCATTTAATCGTTTATCGGCATTTTTCGTTTGTTTTGATTGCTGTTATTTTATTTGTCGCTTTGTATTTTGTAATTGGAGACGCGTGTTCGCTTCGAAACTACTAGAAATTCTGTTTTGGTTTTGTTTACAGATTATTGCACAGTGTTGCACACATTTGACACATTTTGTCGTAAATTCAATCTGTTTACTGTGAATAAATTTAATTCTGTTTTACAACTGTCAATTGGAAAGCTATGTTCTTCTAATTCTGTTTTGGCGACCGGATACGCTTCATTCGTTTTAAAATACAAAGGTCATGCTTTAGGTCAGAATTATTTGTTTGCAAATTAGTACTTTTCTGATCGACTTATACTCTTTCCCAGGGCGCGTGTTCCTTCCCATGACATTGAACTTTGGACTCCGTGCCGCTGCCTGGCTTGCATAGTTCGTCATTCTGCCCTCGTCCTCTACCAGGTGCCTCTCTTCATGGAATCATGCCTCCACACATCGTCGCAAGCCACCATATCCAGTTTAGACTTTGGACTCATTTTTTTTTCTCACTTGTTGTGAAAAAGTTTGACAATAAAGTATTTATTATTTTTTTTATGTTGTTTCGCCATGCTTCCCCCTTGTGACATGGAACTCTCATCATCTGCAAGCCATGGATTATATGACTTGTTCCACATTAAAATATTTTGTTTCCAACTTACAAATGCCTTTTCTTTGACTGAAAGACCACCCCCGTTGCTCCAAATGGACTTTGGACTTTGAGCCCGCGTTTTCTCAGCGGTTTTACTTCACCTTGAGCCCACGATCGATTTTTTAAACTCGTCAGCGGTTTCCCATCCTAAAACACGTGACTTCCGGTTTACAACACTTCCGGTGACGTCACTTCCGGTCATGTGACTTCCGCTTGAGCCCACGATCCTACTGGTCAGTGCTTTCCCGTTTCTATGACAACCCAACAACCAATCAGAAGCCAAAAGCTCTCGACCAATCAGAAGACAGGAAAATACCTATGTGGGCCCACAATACTACTACTCACAGGCATAAAACAATTAACCAAACTTTAATAAGCTTACAGAGAGGTAAGAAACCAAAACTTAAGCTAAGTTTTTTTTTTATGTCTTCTTCTTCCTTCTTCTTTGGATAACCCACCGAGAGAATCGTCATTCAGTTTCGTTGGTTAATTTTTTGTTAACGTTGATATTTGAAACACTTTCAAAACAATTTCTAGCAAAACAATGGCAAGCAGACGGTCGGTGGAGGACTCTCCCCCGCGAGACCCGGTAAGAGAAAGTCCTATACGCAGTTTCGCTTCTCTTTTTAAGCTTAAATTTATTAAATAGATTTCAGTCGTATTTAGTGACTTCTTCGTAACTACAAGGTTATTATATCAAACGTTAAAATTTAAAGTTTTATTTTTTCACACTTCATTTCATATTTTAACTAGCACTTTGAATTTCGCAAAACATGTTTAGGCTGAAAATCCTCCCTTCTTAGTGCTGAAATGAATGCACTGGCCCAGGTATTAGTTACGTAAATTAGCTGTTATGAAGACAATAGGAAACAACGTTGGAATTTATCATGCATGATAAAGTTGTTCAACATATGAGTTTCTACCGAAACATGGTTTGGAAGGATGCATTAGATGAAACGGCGTGATGAAATCCGCGCAGTCCGATTGTAACAGTATCCTGCGCATCCTATCACCGGGAGTCTTTTGTTTGGTTTACCTATTTCATACTGGCTTTACCTGTACTCAACGAAAATAGGTGTGTTAACAATTGCTCTTGGAAGCGAAATCCTAACGAAATATTTTTTGCCACCGATAGATTAATGACGACGACGACGACGACGACGACATTTTTGGGCTTTCACGGTCTTTTCTTATTTCCATGGTTTTCCTCCATTTCGAGCATACACTGCAGAGAATCTACTTTTACACGGAATTTTTTTCTTATTTTGGTACACAGCCAGTTCCGGGTTTAGCGCCGAAGGTGACGACCCACCGAGTGAGTATTGTGATGCATATGCTGTCATTTTATATTATCGTTCATTCAAATTTTACATTCTTTTGTCTTCGCATATGCCAACTACTAAATGATAATTACAAAGGAACATCTACCCCCCCCCCCCCCCCTCTCTCCCCCTGTCCTCCTTGGCTTTTACTTTTTTTACTTCCATGGTTTCCTACCATTTCGGGCATACACTGCAGAGACTGATATACTTTAACGCGAAATTCTCGTTTATTTCTGTACACAGGTGACTGGAGGAGGGGTGGGCGTGATCGTGGCCATAGGGATGCCCCACCAAGTGAGTATATTAATGCACGTGCTGTGATTCGAAATCAATCTTGATTCAAATATTCTTTTTTTTTTCTTTTGTCTTCGCATATGCTAACTATTAACTGATAACTACAAAAGAAAATCCTCCCTTCTCTCTCTCGCACTCCCACTCCCCCCTCTCTCCCTCTTCCTTTCACACCCCCCCCCCCCGATAATAAGCTCAATTATGCACACATTTTGATTGGTTCTCACTTATGATCTATCAGAGGACAGACGCATAGATTACTTCATCATTTGTATATTTTGTTTCTTTCCATGTTGCCGTGTGTTAGTCGGTCCTGTATAAATAGATTACAGAAGACGCCATAATGTGGTAAGAGCATCAGTGACACACTCGGTGCCACATTTTTGTTCTTACCACATTTTACCACATATCATGTGTGATATATTATTGAACAGATGCACGGCAACTTGGAATCTATTTGTTTAATATATATAAAATATGTATATATACCCGTTTTCCAAAAAAATGCGATTTGAAGAAATATATATATACATTCACTGTATTTGTCTTTTGTTTTAATATTTCATCTTTCGTTTTCGCGACGTGATAACAAAAAATAAATATATGTATATATATTTTTCAAGACGCAATTTTTTTTCTACAACAGATTTCGTTTTGCTAACCTTTCATAGAATCTCACAATTACCACTATTATATTACAGAAACACGTAAAAGACAAGGAAAACGAAAGAACTTACGTAAGTGCATATCTGATTACATATATATAACATTTCTTGATTCAGCTAGGTTTGCTCTCACAGGGAGCAATTTCTGGTTAGGAATGCATCGTATTGATCAACAGCAAGTCTACACATCAGAGGAAACCCTGCCACTTGGTTAGCCGATGGGTTTTCTGATAGAATACAGTTACATAGATACTACAATTTAAAAAAAAGCCTTCGTCGAACCAAACATAACATTGCAAGCCTACCATCTGATTAATGTTTTACTGGGGGTGGAAACACTAAATAAAGGATTAAATGGTATAAATTCGTAATGATTGTTAATAGACCTTACGTTTTTATTGTTGAGAGGGTGTGAATTGCATAGGAAAATATATTTATTTATATGTGCAAGTACTATCATAATCAGCAACAGCAGCTTTATAATTACAATTATCCTGCGAAATCGCGCGGAATATCACCTGATACTTAGCCGACGAGGCCGTAGGCCGAGTTGGCTAAATCAGGGGATATTCCGCAAGATTGAGCAGGATAATTGTTTTATTTTTCAACAAATTCCCATCGCCTACCATTTTCAGAACGAGAAAAACTACGGCTCTATGATAAAAGCGCTAAAAGCTAGCAACACATAAGCTTAATAAAAATCAAGAACTTCAAGAAATCGAAGTTTACTACCGTTCACTTAAAAAGACTTATTTACAAACTCATGTTTGTAAATGACAAGACAAAGGAAAAAAAACATTGCTACCTTACCGAGAATAAGTCCTCTTCCTGTGAATTAAAATCTTTTCAACTTTAGTCTTTACAACTTTCAGTGAGCAAGTGTGCTGCTTCGTTCGAAATAGCATTTTCTTGGTTGAGTTCTCACTATGAAAATTCCAAGTCAACCTCTGGATATCTTTGTGAGCTGAAGCAAATACTTGTTGACTTTTTGAGAGCATTCAATCGTGGAAAGTTTCTTCCAGAGAGTTAAAATTTACGGAGAACTGCTAAAACTGCCTCGCTTTTCAAAATGGCCACCAAACAAGCAATGAAAGAAAATCTGCAGTGCACTTCCAAATATGGTCATTTACGTATATCGCAGGATATCTGTCATGTAGGATGACAGATATTGAGGGCTTCCGTACCATATATGGGCATAGTGACAATTTGTTGAATAATAACAATGCTTATTGTGCATATTTATTGAGTAACAATTTCAACAAACGTTAATTTCCTATTCCACATTTTAACAGGATGTTATAAATGTGATGGTTCCGGGCACATTGCCCGGCAGTGCCCATCCACCAATCATGAAAAAGGTAAAATTGTTTTAAACTCACTTCTATAACAGTTGTTGCTAAGAGATTAATATGTTAATGATTACCTTTTGCATCTTTCTGTAGACCATGGCATCCAGTGTTACAATTGTGGAGGATGGGGGCACAAAAAACGTTTGTGCCCCACCCCCAGGCGACAAATTGCCACTTCAGGCAGGCGGGGGCGGAAAGGTATACTTTGTCTATCAAATAGGATTGTCAAAATAACGTCCTTTTCTGTCAACAGATTTGATTAACAGGTTTTACAACGTGCAATCATGCATTGAAACTTTTCGGTATATTTTGTTGCCATAAAGCATGAATTGTGTACCTTTAAGTCCTAATTTTGTTGCTAAATGCTGTGGACTTACCATTCAAAACTAAACCTGTTTAGCACGCACAATTATAATATTATGGTGAACATTTGTTATTCCATATTTTACGAAATAAAATTAAATTTTTTTGTGAATTTTGACCCTCACTAACTGGTGCTTAAAGATAAAAGTAAATTTGTATTTGTTGCTTTTGGTTTATTTGTCCACGATGAAATGAAAGAATCATTCTCGTTCTGACATCACTCTCTGAGTTCTTAGTCTCTTCCTGTTTCCTTTTATTTCAAATAGTTTAATTTACAGAATTTTTAATTAATATCAGTTAAATTTATTTTTTTCTCCCACTAGAAACCAAAGACCAGCAGCCACCTGGGTCCAGCGGGAAAAATGTGTTTTATATCTATAACAAATAATATCATTATGATATTATTTATTATAGGTATGAAACATATTTTTCATCCTTAATTTATTGCTATCTTTTTTGTGTTTGTATTTATTTACCACACATTTGTACTTTTTAAAGCTTGTTTTTTTTTCAAATAAAATTGTAAGTTTGGCCGGAAGCCTTCATGCCCTCATGGTTTGGCTAGTTTAGTTCAATGTAATCAATGGATGCCAGCTGTTGACGTTCCGGCACTTAAAATATTTACTCATTCCTTCTTCAAAACAGAGAATACAGAAAATAATGATCACCAAAGATAAAATGTCTTAATTCTTAACAGTCTATGCTCATTAGTATCATAATATAATAATGGGATGAACAAAATGCATCTGTTTATTTTTCTGTGTGGCAGGCAAATAAAGAAACATTGGTCACAAGATAAACAATGCATGCAAGGGTCAGGAAGACTGCACTACAATTTATTTCTCATGCGCTTTGTGCCATAAATTTCTCATCAAGACATTAAGCTTTTCTGTGCCCCTTATTTCCCAAGCACATGCTTAATCCACTGTATCCACGGCTTTCTTGACATTAGACCCGGTCCCAACACCACTGTCCCTCTAGAGATAATTCACTGCATCTTAAAAACTCCAGTTACTTTGCATTAAGGAAGACCTTTTTTTCAAAGTGCACCCCTAAAAGCCAACTTGTTGATATATGAGCAAAACTGTACAAAATGTTTTTGAGTGGCCTCGTAATCCGTGACCCGCACATTGTTATGAGATACGTGTTATGATATGCAGCTGCGCGCTGAGATACAAAATAAATGTTTGGCAATGCAAAAATTAACAGAAAATGTAAGGAAAAAGGTCTTTGAGACACTGCTACCTTTTCAGCACCAAAAAATAAACGCACTTTAAATTTAAGACCTCAAGTGAAAAAGGGGTAAAGAATTATTGAATTAACCTTTTGCCATTACTGCACTCACACTGTATCACAAAGGAAGGAAGAAGACTTCTGCAATCTTGCACACTTGATCTCAAGTTACATCCGATCAAAATTAGGACAAAAGTTAATAATAAACTTTAATGTTAATTTAGCCTATCTTGCTGTGGAAGCATATCATGCAGAGAGTCAGAAATTTTCATTATTTTTGTGCAGTCAGAAACTGCTTATATTTTAGACAACACATATGAAAACAATGCCACTACAGTGCACAATTTAAGTGAGTTAAACTCAAATTTAGCCCTGTGAATTTTTCGCAGAATCAATGTTGAAACTCTGGGTATCCTTAAGTACAGATGACTTGTTTACTGAAAAAAAAATTTAAACATGAATTTTCTGTTAAAAAACGTATTTAAACATATTTAGTTGTTGTTCATATTCGTTGGGTGCAAACCATTTACAATTTTCTTTCAGTTCCTTCTTTTGGCTTATGGCCAATAACAGAGAAAAAGGAATAGAGAATCAATTCCGGGGTTACTAATAGCAGGGGTATTGTATTTTCGAAAGGTCGCTATTTTAAAGATTTATTAGCTTGCATAAATTTTTAAAGTTACTTTGGGGTGACATTAGTCCCTTTTATA